>PNEQ01102615.1:67475-87454 GCA_003012365.1 Medauroidea extradentata | reverse complement strand
GAGTCTAAAAATAGACATTACCACGGTCGTAGTAGTTGAGAGTCACGTACTCGCACTGGCGTCATCGGGGAAAACCAGTGACGTCTCTCGGGAGTTGCGACATAGCTGCGGAAACCCATGACACCACTGGTTGACTCACAGGGCTGACCACCCAGCATGATGTAATGTGCCTGCTGCCCGGCCAACACGCAACAATACTAATGCTATCTAGCAGACGACACTAGAACCAATACGACTGGAATAGCTACTAGCTCTTCTGGTGGAAAGACTCAGCACCAAAGTCTTAATAATCAACGCCATCTAGGAGACGATCAGTAACTACTGGCAGCCCTACCTAGAGGACAACAATAAAACTAATTAAAAAAAAAAACAAGATAGAAGGTGGAGCCAATAAGGGTAGCTAGGTATCAAGACAACGGACATTAACCAAGATGGTGGGTAGTCCGTACACAAATAATTACGAGACACATGCTGAACAGATCCCGGATCCCGCTCCTAGGCTCCTGCAATAGAAGGAACTATACTACACTACTAATGTAATTTACAAATTGTTGTTTCAAATAATTGTTTCTAGAAGTAATATGTTTACAATGGCAATGGATTATGAAAACCTTTAAATTGCCAATATATTTTTTTCCAACTTGAAAACTATGATTGGTATCGAGTAATTTAATTTTTAATAAATAATTGCAAAATTTGTGTAAAGTACGATAGCATTTTTCACATTGTACCTCAAAGAAAGCTTGTAGCTTGCAATTCCGTACGTTTACGCTTCCGTTTTTTATGAATTTAAAAGTAAATTTTGTTTCACTACGTGTGCTCGTTTCGATTGCGAGCTACGCATCCACTTTCTTACGCTACCGATTCACCGTAGAAACAGGCCTAGATACGAGGACAACCATAGAGCGGGAGTTTCATTGCTGTAAACCGTGCCACTTCATGAAGTGGAATATATTATTTATTTCTTCCCTATACTTGTGAAATATAAAAAATTAAAACTTTCGCTACGGCAATAACAAAAGTGTGCTAGGTCACAATTTTATGTCTCTTGAATCTTTTCCTATTGCTGCCTCTAATGTTAGTCTCTGTGTCAACTATGAATGTTTCCAGGCCCAGTGCTCGAGATACTCTGTTGATTGGCTCAAGACAAATATTGGAAACCTCAATACAAAAAAAATTTCAAATTAGCACAACACACTTAAAGAATTCTCTGACAAATAAAGTACAGAACATTTCCCAAAGCAATCGATAAAAAACGGGCGAACATAAAACTACTAGAAAAACTAGACATGTTCTTAAGAATAAATTATAGCCGTCAGCGTGTGAGTAATTATGCGGTCAACATAGCGACTTATTTGTTGTTGTTACGTTTCCATGGAAACACAGGGTGGAGTTTGACCTCTAGCGGAGGAATATTTTCTACTCAGACAGCTCATTGCTGACGACGTAACTGACTGCAGTCTTTCTTGCCGACATTTCTACTATTGGTAAGTATGTAGCACGAGTCATTTCCATCGACATCAATATAAAAATAACTATTCCAAACAAAAATGTATGTGTAATTCACATATAACTTTAAAAAAATGATTCAAATAAAAGCATAAACAATTATTAGATATGTCCTCAGTAAAATATTTTTTTTGTACAGTAAGCTATAACGTAGAAACTTTAAGTTATGACAGCTGATTTAAATATGAAGACAAGGAATTTAAAAAGAGGTATACGCCGCTTACTTGTTGATAAATATTTTTAGTGTAGGGCGTTTAATATACATAATTACGTACCAATCCCAATGGACGTCATCTAACGATACAGATGCACACTACCACTCGAATAGTATGCAACTCTGAACATCGGCACACAAAATTGTTGGACCCTACACGATATATTATAATACTTGTGTAAGACGGAGAAGATTCAGTAACATTTTGTTGCAGTAACATTCGTGTACATGTCAGCTAGCTTTGAAATGCTAACAATTCAATATCACACCATCAAGCACTGCTACAGTAGTCAGCATTCTAACAGCCATAATGGTAAATCCAGGCAAGACAATTTGTTTAATCCACTCTGCTCAGTGTGCACTGCACATTTAAGCAGGTTGCGTATGCAGTGCCTTAAGAATAATTGTTCTGTAATTGGCGGATATGTGCATACTTTTGGATTTATTCGATGGACCCCTGCAATGTCCCAAATTTATACAGTCTTGCTGTTTCGGCTCTTGATGACCTTAATTTCGTTTTACACCACTTCCTTAATAGGCTGTATCCTACTGTCACTAAACTAAAGGCGTTAATGTCAAGAAGCTACAAGTATAACTTATGAGTACAGCCACGATTTTATGGCGAAAATATTTTATTTTTGCAACATTTAGCTTCAATACGTCATGTGCACATCTGCAGCTCTGCTGCATCATTAGGGATTGCATGATTTTACCTTCCCTTGCCTTGGCAAATTACATGCGTACGGAGTCAAAATTACCTTATTCTGATTGGCACAATCAAACGAGAAACGTGTCTGAACGAAGACACGCTGCCAATAACCATGAAGCTTAACTGCCGATGTGCACGTAAGACACTGAAACAAAGTGGAGAGAAAATGTTTTCGCGACAAAATCGTTGCCGTTTTAATGAGTCTTCGTTACTCAATGTGAGTGTAATTAACCTCGAAAGTAGCACTGAGTAAAGTACAAATAGTAATATGACGTACTTGCTTTATTAATTCATGTCTTGCTATATTGTTACATATCGGATGTAATAATACGAGTAACTTAAATATAAGTGGGTATGATAAACAATAAAAGTGTTAAAATTGGTGTTTTCTGTCCAGAAGTACTGGAAATGTAATAAAGAAATCTATTCATGCCGTGCTGACTTCATAAATGTGGGAATTACGAAAATAATATATAAGATAAAATTAAACATAATATTACATATTAACAAGGCATGAACATTAATTAAAATTAGTCAAATAATTTTCAAGACATAGAACAACGCTCAAAACACTAAAAAAAAATTGATGGTCCTCACATAACACGCACTTCACACCAACAAAAGCATAAATTTGATGATTTCTGAAAATGCTTGAAGAATGCCTTTTTGATGACATTCTGAAAAAATATTTCCTCAGATACCACACGTGATAAAATTATGTTTAAATGGTTGTCACTGTAAAAATTAACAGAGTGTGGAAAACTCACAACATATAAGTTCTGCATGTGTACCGAGTTTAATGAAACTTATAAACAATATACACAAAAGTAAAATAATCTTACGAAGTAGCTCATGTGTGCCGAATATGAAGTTATTATAACATATGATTCCACTGATGCATCACTGAATCATAAAATGATCAATTAACTCCACTTTTAAAATATGAACATGACATAAACAAAATGCAGAAAAAGTTTAACCAATTTTTAAAATTAATTTATGTGTATCAGGTTCCATAAATTCTCAAAATTTTACCTCAAATATTTCATGCCAGAAAAACTTTCAAATTTTTAAAATATAATCCCGACATGGACAAAATACATAAAATTTAAGTCAACATACTAAGTAGGCCTACTGCATGGGTATCAAGTATGTTTTGACTGGTAGGTACCCACGTATCAATTTAAGTAATGCGAGCAGTTTAGTGAAGTGAGGGATTGATGGTTGCAGGTTTAAGAGAAGTTGGTATTCATTTGTAAGAAAGTGTTTTTAAATAGGTAATTATTTAGTAGAGAGAACTTCAAAATTTTTAATATTTCGATATAGCCTGGGAGGTGTAATATAATTTTGACGCAAATACATACATTAATATTAGACACGTGATACGAGTATTTTGCAAAAAATATATAGATTATTAGCTCTTGAAGACATTTAAATTTAATTTGCTTTGTGGTGGCTTGTCTCTTTTTAATACAATTCAAGGGATATTGTGACAACATCAATAACAAATGATAATATTAATAGGTAAAATGAAGTGCCCCACAAACTTATCATTGCACATTCCTAACCGCTGGGAAAATGCCGACTGTAGCTTTCCCTGACGCCGTAAGCACTGACTAAAGGATTGTTCGAAATTATAAGATTAAGAGGGAGGATGACAAGGGGTGAAATGTGTTTTCAATGAATCCTCGATAGCACTTAGAACCATTTAAATATCAGGGTAATTTTTGCTTCAGAATGAAGCTTACCAAAACGTGTTTATCTTACCTGGTAGTTAAATTTTCCGAAATTCCAAATTAAGGCCGTGGATGGTGTAACAGAAGTTTTCAATCTTTCCTGGATAGTTCTTAATCGCATTGAGACATTGGGGTGATCTTTGCTTCGGAATACATTTTACACATATCCCTAAATGTTGTCCCAGGAATTTTTTTAAAAAATCAACCTCTAGAGTGCATTAAATAAAAGTGATTTTAGATACTCCCTTTATCTCTTAGTTAATCCTATTGAAATATCGAGATAACTAAGAAATATAAATAAGGGTTACGTAATTGCCTAAAAAAATATTTCAGGGAAGTTTCAAAATTTGACATTTTAAGGGGCGGAAATATGTAAAATGTTCCAGAAATCCCACAAAGCTGGTATGACAACGGAGAAACGATTTAAAAGTTGTTACTATTTGCCGTCCTATTGATACGCATACACCTCTGGACACGGGCATGTAAATTATAGATTTTTAATTTCTTTAAGAATTCTGATGAGCTAATTTGACGTAGGTATTTGGGGCAGCGGTAGGAGGTTTATGTTTCAAATCCCGTGTAAGGCAAGACGACAGGTAACTGCTGTAATATTATACATGCACATATTAGTGGTGACTGGTAGAAGAGTTAACTATCTATATGAAGTACGAAAATGTAAGGGTCACTTCCCACTTCAACGTAAGCACCCTCTAAAAGGTTAGAAAGGGAAAAATGTATTTTTCCGATATTTTTTATATAGCTCATAAACATAATGAGGTATAGTTACGCTTTGGAAATGAAAAGTCTTAATGTTTTTTGCCGTGTCCTCAGTACCGTCAAGTGAGGTTATTTTGTGCCAACTGCAGGTGACTTTGTGTCACAGTATTTATTCTTTGGTTGTTCAGTAGATAAATTTCATTATTAAATTGATAGTTTGCTTACATAGTTTGTAATACTTACTTCGAGTTGCTAAGTTTTCATTCAAATAATCCATAATAAAAGATTTCGAGTCGCAGAAAATACCCTTGCTTTCACAAAGTCACCCCGCTCAACGGTGTGTCTTTAACGTAATAAGCTATTTCAACATATTCACTTAGGCAGCTAGTGTTTATATTAAAATGTTAGGAAATAATGCAGTTAAATGTTTTTGCACCTGGTTACTTTATAACATTATTCCGTGACTTATTTTTAGCTAACCTGATCATTATTATTTATTATATAAGCTTCATTTGTTAACGATGGTGTCTTTGTTGTAGTATTCAACTCCGTGGATTAAATATCAGTGTTGCTGGCAGATCTAGGACGATGCACTCAATCACTAGAGTTGAGACCGCCATTGAGAACCCTTGTGACGTCAATAGCCAGCACGAGACAGCACAGCAACAACAAGGTAACATGAACACAAGCAACTATTAGGTTAGCAGTTATGTTTATAAAATAGGACGTATTTTAAATTAGTTAGTTTTTTAAATATTAGTACTCTTTTATGTTACGCTAACTTACTAATAATGCATTGTAAAACTATATGTATACCATACGTGTCCCAAATGTCCCTATTATATCGCGGGCATCCTATACGTATTCCTAGAAAATTGTAATAGTATTAAATTTCTGTTAAGGTTAATCAGAATTTGAATACAATATACACTAGTATAAATGTACAAGATTACAATTTTAATAAGGTTAAAGTACACTTCATGAACCATTAAACAAGTCACTTGAGTGTGTTTCCTAGGGATATCATATAAATGTCCTGATGCGCATAATTGGTTTTCCGATCAGCTGTGTCACAGCCAGAAGACGTAAATATATCGTATTTTCAGAAACATTGCATTTTTTCGTTGATTAGAACATGTGTCGTGTTTGTCTTGTGTCATTCGATTTTTTCTGATTTACTGAAAGCGCGCTGTGACATACAGGAAAGAAATGATTAAACTAAGGTAACTACGATTATAAACACTAAAGGTAAAAACTATGTAATTATTTTTCACTTACCGGAAATAGAAAATAGAGTGTGCAGTACCCAGGAAGGCAGAAGGTTCAACAGTTTTCCCTCTACAGAGCTCGACGAAACCGGAACTCGACGGAGAGAAGAGGAACTGGAGACTGAAACATACAGGTACATAACGAAAATTTGCATGCATACGTTAAAACTCACATACCGGGGACCACGTTCTAAACTTTGTTCATGGCTCACAAAACTTGCATCTGGGAATGTGTCACTCAACTGGTAGACTATTGACAAGAGAGTCTACGATACGGTGACCTGATTTTTCTGTCTTCACTCTAAGATACATAGGAGTAAACTGAGCTGCAAAAGTATCAATAACCATCTATTATACATTTTTGATTCAGTATCATGGAGATAATCAAACAGAAAGTTTCTCTTCCTGTGCGTGTAACAGAAGTTGATGAAACAACCAATAATCGCATCATGGCACTGCCTAACACGATCAGATCGATTATAGTGGGTCCAAGTGGGGCGGGTGAGACCTATGTACTTCTTAGTTTACTCGCAGAACTGAATGGACTTCGATTCGAAAATGTTTACATATACTAAAAATCGCTCCAGCAGCCAAAATACCAACGCCTGGCTCGTGTTTTACAGGCTATAGAAGGAATTGGTTATTTTGCATGCAGTGACAACGAACAAGTTGTGCCACCGAGCAAAGCCAAGCCGAACTCTGTGTTTGTATTCGATGACATAGATTGCGAGAAACATTCAAGAGTACTTTTGCATGGGACGTCATGTAGGTGTTGACTGCTTGTATCTGTGCTAGATGTATTCGCGCGTAGCCAAACAAATGATGCGCGACAATGCAAAATTTGTTGATGCTGTTTTGTATAGTGACCTAAATTTGCGCTATGTATATAATGATCATTTTAATACAGACATGGCTTTTGCTGAATTCATAGATACATGTGCTTTGTGCTGGAAAGATAAGTTTGGATTTATAGTGTTGACGAAAGACTGCGACCTACATAAGGGATGCTATAGATGAGGTTTCGTCAGTTCATCTTAAATGCCCGACCATGAGTCACGATACTGTTTCCAAGTTTGGAAGTGGTAAAGATTCTGAAAATGTGTTAACGGAAGCATGTAAGACTAGTATTCGGACAGACTTGTCGCTCATCGTACAAAAGATTGAGTATGTTAAGAAATAACTACCGGAAGACCTGATTGGTATCAACCAACATTTTGAGGGATTAGAAGTTAGACTATGAGATTTAATTAATGTATCTAATGCACAAAATCAGGATGAATTAAGGTCCTTGCAGAACACGATTATTTCGAAAACTCGTAACGAAAACAGACCTATTCATACATAGCAAGAACATAAAGGACATGTGTTCTGACCGATTCTATAAAATTGAGAAAGACTTTTCTACAAATCATTAATAAATACAAATTTTTTCCAACAAACATATACATATAATTTTGTAAACATACTTTCTAAACAGTTAACAATGAAAGACAGGACTGCATTGATAAGTGAACTCCAGCAAGCAATTGAAGCAGTACGCACAAAATATTTACTGGCGTAAATTAACCGATTAGCTCTAGAGGTTAGAAGAGAAGAAGCCTTCCGACCAATCACCAGTCGTCCCGACAAACTCGCGTCATATCCTCGCAAAGATGTTTTAACTGCAGTAGAAGTCAAACAGGGAATCGAAGAGGAAGAACAACCTCCGAATCGTAAACATGAAAGAGTGACACCTGACCGAGACAATTATTCGGACGAAGACGATAGGCCTTTGACTGAACTGTTGCGCAAGCGAGTGCCAAAAAGAGTATTCAAAGAGGGGCCTGAAGCCAGCTCGCTTTTTAACCATTACATCGCTTCGTTTTCTGACCGGAACAACGACAAAGTATATGGTCTGCAGAACCATTATGGTAAATGGTTTCTCGGAAATAAAGAAATAAAGTTTTGGCCGGAGATATGCTACAACTCGGCAATCGTGCAGACAAAAAATCACGCAGGGGCTATGTGAACTTCTGTTTCGCAGACGACGAGGTCGTTACAACGAATCAGATCTGCGCAGGTATCGTTTGTTGCTGTTGTACAGTCATGCACATTATGCCAACGATAATCCAGCAACACGATAAATTTGCCATTATACCTGGACTATTTCCTAAGTTAAGCGCGTTTGTCGGCAGAGGTATAACTCACAAACTTGTATCCGGAAATAAAATAGACTATGTTTTCTGGGATGACCAAAACGAGTTGGTTGATTAATAGGTTGAGAATTCTCCTGGCTTCGCAAGCAGCAGGCAACCGATCACACACCAACGAGATAATTTCCGTAATTGAGGAATTGACCGAGGCCTGCTACATAGTAAAATTACCAAATATGCTGTTTCCAGCGCACTTCATACATCAGCTAAAAAAAATTATCCTAGGAGCAAATACGTAATGACAGTACTTGATGGATGCTTTTCAGTTAGATCTAATATAAATACAATATTTTTCTTGTGAGAATAAAGGTAGCCATTACATTTTGACCATCATCGACACATATTCAAAGTATTCCTAGGCTATACCGGCAAAAAAAAAAATAATAAGACGGCAGGCGAAGTTTCAAAATGTATGGCGAGAATTCTTGCCCTCGGACGAATTCCCAAGAAGTCGACACTGATGATGGACGGGAATATTTAACACGAGTTTCCGGACATTGATGAGAAATCACTATTCGATTTACTCGGGACTCAAAGCAAGCATCGTTGAACACTATCCTAGAACTCTAAAAACCAATCTTTGGAAGCATCTCACGGCTAACGGAAACTTAAAATGGGTGGAGTTACTACCGAAACTTGTTTGTGAGTGTAAAAATTCGGTTCACTCTACAACTCACATGAAGCCTAAATATGTTTAGGAAGATGCCTTGCTTCATTTTGTATAGTCCAACCGGAAGAAGAAAGTTCCTCGCAAGCCTAAAGCATCTATTGGAGATTCGGTTAGAATCTCAAAGCAACATGGAGTGTTTCATAAGGCCTATCATCACAACTGGTCGGCTGAACTAAACAGTTTGTGAGCATACGGCATTCGTACCTGCGCATGTATTATTTAGAAGATCTACATGGTGAGCCTATTATTGGAGGGTTCTATACAGAAGAGATTCAGCGTACGAAGTTACTTAATGTGTATTTGGTCGAGAAGATATTGAAATGATGTAAAGGTCCAGTGTACATACGTTGGGTTGGACATAATGATCGGACAAATTTTTTATGTATGAGAAAGATATTTTGAAATTAGTGTTTTACTTGTATGTACCATACAATTTTTCGTAAATGAATTTATTTTTAAGTATTTTATACTGTATTAAACATGATTCATTTTTCACAGGAAATTATTGGTATAAGCCTCCATGAATGCATCGGAATAAAATTACGCGCTACTTGTTCAGAATTTAAAAAGAAATTCGTCAATGATTGTGTCCTTCAATTCGAAGAAGGCATTTGCACATTATAGACCTGTAAAGACACAAAGTAATATGTTTTAATATTGTCCATGTTGAATTGTTAGAGAGATATAAACTGAACGTGTTCGCTTGTCTCAGCACGTATCTTGCTTCACCCTCCCTCCCCCTCTCAGACTCATTACCGGCCCAAAGTGCAGAGTTCGAGATAACTGCTTGTAAAGTCTCTATCGCTTCTACGCACGGACGGCTAGCTTCCTGCATATATGTTTCTAATTTACCCACAGTCTATTGTGAAAATAATTTTTATACATGTTTTACTTGTACACTAACACACATACGACATGTAGTCACTATGTATGTAATATTATTTTCTCCATCCTGTGATGGAACATTAATTTTTTGAGGAATGAATACATATTTACTAAATTGGCAACTTTTTTTTTTAATTTGGTAGTGAGTGGTTATTTATTAGGTACGGACCTCTGTTGAGAGCTTAAGTAAACATGGTAAACGTTAGCTAGATTTAGTTTTTACACCAATTATATTATTATGATGTTCTGGTAACAGATTTTATTACTTCACAGTTACATGTTAAAAGGAAAACATAAAAACAAAATAATTTTCGAATACTATTTATTTACAATGCAACACATTGATACAGTGACACTTTAATTTTAACATTCAATGTAAACTTCTGTACAACAAAGGCTCTCTTGTTCAACATGTATTTTTACATGTACCACAGGTTATCTTAAACCAGAGTCTCAGGGCTTCCAAGTTGCAGACACCACAAAAATTATTTTCTCACAGTTGTGAAGTTTGTCAGCGTACATTTCAAAAAGTTTCCCGGAATGTAGGGCACCTAAACTGCTTAAGCGTATCGATAATTTTAATCCTGTTTGGCCACATGCAACAAAACACAAGCTTTTGACCATTTCCGACGACAAACACTGGGCAATCTTCATTTAAGATGTAACCCAAGACATTGGGTATTTGGTTGTATGGAATGTTGCTGGAATCCAACCTGAATCCATGTTTCTGGTATGTCTGCAGTCGGTACAATTGTTGCGTGGTGCGGCTCAGATGATCCCAGGTGCAGGGTAGTTCGAAAGTGAAAAACCTTTGTCGTCAGGTCACCGTCATTGTACCATTTTGACACCTACTTGATGGTGAATGTGTCTTACGAACGAAAGCCTTGAATGTTACAGTACATGTTACTGCAGGGAATTTACTTGGGGAATATGTCACTACTCGTCCTCACGGGTAGGCTACTTTGGAGTACTGCTGTCACTGAATGTCATGTGGACTGTAGTAGATAAAGTGCTGATTGTTGACGAGCGATGACGTGCCTTGCACCAACTCCTGCGATGTTGCGTGTCCAGAAGCGAAGTACATCCCTGGAAACACTCCTTGCACGGCAAAGTGTCGAGAATGTCCTCTTCGTCTTTTAGATGATCTGGTGGTACCTCGTGCGGCGCATAGACAAGAAGTAATTCTTTGGGCAAATACGGTAGCTCATTCTATGTGTCTGGCAATGTTAAATATTTATTCCTTTCATGTTGTACCATTACAGCAGACAATATTTCTTTTCCGGCTGAACAGCAAGCAGACATTTCATTCGTAGAGAGATGTTAATACTGGTGAAAAACATACTGAGTGCTCTAGCACACTGTATTGCTTTTTATTAAACCATTATGCACAGAGGGGGAGGGTTAAAGACATTCCTATTGGCTAGTGGAAATTGTGGTGGGGGAAATCTCACATACAGTAGAAGAAGAAAAAATGACTTCTTAATTGCTAGGAATTTGGGGGGAGGGCTGATTAGTTAGAGCGGTTTTAACACGAGTGTCAGTGAGAGAGGAAAGTAGAGGAAAAGGAGGGGAATTCATCACGTGACTAACAGCCAATAAAACTTGATGTAGGGTGGGGGAAGGGGGATATAGTATCATATACATGTAAAAATTGGTGGGGGGAAGTCAGTTTGTCGATGGAGCTCGTCCGATTAAGACATGTTGGTAATTTTTTTAATACTTTAAATTGTATATAAATTTTTTATTAAATAGCTTTTCACTAAAAAGTTTTAATACAAAAGAATTTTATTTAACTTGATTTATTAAATATGTGGAGGGTTAGAATAGAATGATAAATCTAAAAAAATTTCGGAAGACTCAGACGAAACCCCAATATGGCTGTAGGATAAAAGATTGCATCCGGAAACATGATGAAGGTAATATTTTTTTGGAGATTTTTTTGGAATTTTTAGAATTTTTTTTAATTTTCGAAACTTCGGAATGTTTTGTTAATTTGACACTAGGTGATCTTGACACGAAGGTCAAAGTCAGGTTAAAGGTCAAGGACATCCAACGTGACGGCCGGGGCCGTGACGTCAAAAGATTGAGGGGGGCTCTACGCTCGGGTGAGGCTCCACAAACCGAATCCTGTCCCACAATGAACTATTATATACAATTCCTAATAAGTAAACGTTCTTAAATGTTAAAATCAGTTTCAGAGTTATTATTTGTACAAAATTTATAGCAAGAACATCAACTGTTGATTGTTTACACTTCTGTGTAGCCAATTGGCATAACACATCGGCGTTAGTTTCTGTAAGTTTACAGAAATATTTTACCATCAAGTATAACATTGTTATTAGAAATTAATCATCTGTTTCAGGGTTTTATAAATTCCGAATGAATAATTTACAAACAAGTGCACAAAATAATAGATGAAACTGAATCAAGATATACGATGCAAATCTCCGAACAATTCGGAATGAATATTAGGTATGAACGAGTAATCATTGAACGATTTTTGCAATGTGTTCGTATTATAAACATAAAATGTTCTTTGGACATACTCCATTGCGGGCGAATATTGCCACTTTGCATAAAAACTAACATAAAAAACAAAGGAAGGAAACACAAGACACGTATGCAATTCCTGTAAGAACACATTAATGTCCCAGAAGACGACACAAGGACAAAAACTGATTTAAAAGAACTCAAAATTAATTCCAAAGTGGAATATGGTCGACTGGAGAAAGACGACACAAGGAACAAAAAAAGATAGTCCAAAATAACAGAAAGAAACAAAAATTACATGTGAGAAAAGGGAGACAGCAAAAGGATAAACGACGACGACACAAGTAACAAGAGACATTTTATGAAGAAAAAAAAAAAAGGAAGAAATAATCTAAAGTAGCTACAGAACAAAAATATATAAATAATTGCTCCTATTCTTGATAATATAACATTAATGACATTTTAACTATCTATGAGTACTAATGGCTATTTTCACGCATTCTTTTCAAATTTTTAGTTATTAAAGTCCAACTCACATTTTTTCTTTTTAACTTTATTAGAATTTTCCATAGAAATTTGAGTAATATAGGTATATTGAAATTCATACTTTTTGGTGTTTGTGTAGTAGCATTTTTGTATTTTAAAGTTATTGTTTAGACGTGTTATTATATTAATTTTTAAACAGGTTTTTTATGAATTAAGCTTTAAATTTCGAGAGGTTTAAATGAATTTCCTCTAATTTTCTAGTTGTGCTACAATCGGTCATATATTTCTACTGGCGAAACTACTCCCGTGACTGGAGAAAGTTTCAAAGGCCTTAAACTCACATCTGATCCGACAAGCGTCACTATAAGACAAGGGCGGAAATAACCGTTACATTTTGGAACCTCATAACCTCAAAGATGAGTGCCAAACTTCCGAAATTACACTAAGACAAAACGATTTTTTTAAGTAATTTTCATGCGTGGCATAACTTCCACCGCAATTAAATTTACTTATGTGTTAATGAAAGTGATACATACCAAATAATTATAAAAAAATATACAATCTAAAATACCAATGCAATACAAAATTCCTCAAATCATGCATTCTTCAGTAGTTAGTTACACATTTAAATGTTAGGTACGGAGGTTATCGTCAAACACGATAGCAATTTTATGAAAGTTACACACTGAAATTCGGTGTTGATGTTTTCTTGGAATATTTCACAAAATTCTCCATTTAATTATATCTAAAAACATGCTTGTAGAAAATGCAGTTATATAGGTCGTTCGTTAAAGTGAGCAGTAAAGATTAAATCTTTGAAAGAAAATCACTAGTCGTTACTGCATACATTTAAACATTGATAATAGTTACCTTTGTCGCTTTACGGTTGGCAGCAAATTGCCGAATGTAGTTCCATGTAATTTCATATTTAAGTGCATTAGTATTTAATACAATCAACTGAATTCGCAATATTATTTTTAAGTAATGACAAGCTTTTTTTTATCGAACTATGTAAGTTCCTACCGACTGCATAGCTAATCTTAAACGCGCATTCATCAAATGACGTGTTCAGCGGAGTTAGAAATTTTCCGTCGACAGTCATTAAGCGCGGAAAGATACGAATTAACTTAAAATAGAAATTTAACAGGGCTGTTTTGAGTACTTACTATATCCCAAACCGTCAAACCTACAGTAAAACATGTGGGACCAGCGGAATGGAGTCGCGGTGGCCTAGTGGTCAGACCACTTGCCTCCCACCAAGGTACGATTCCCGGCAGGGTCTGTCCCCAGATTTTCGCATATGGGAATTGTGCCGGACAGTGCCATTGGTCGGCGGGTTTCCTCGGTGATCTCCCATTTCCCCAGCCCTTTCATTCCGGCGCTGCTCCATACATACCTTAAGTCACTTCTCACCAGCACGGAAGACCTCGATGTTAAGCGCTGACCAAATATCTCACTCTCTCCATACTCACCTCATGTTATCCCCCAACAACTCCGACCAAAATCTCTCACTCACACCGCAGCAGGATGTAAGAAACCTGTGTGTGATAAGGACCACAGACATAAGCTGCATATCACAGTAGTAAATACATCAGGCATGACAGAGTAACCACATTGAACGTAAGCAGTATTTTCCTAACTTGAGTAAGTTGTAACGTAAAATCATTCTACAAAAGCATGGTATAGGCTGTTCGGGATAAAGTGAGCACTCAGTGAAGCCCTGCTAAAATTATATTTCCAGCCAATTCGTATCTTTCCGCACGTAATATCCAACGACAGGAAATATCTAACCTCTCTGGACACGTCACTTGATTCTTGCGCGTGTAATATAAATTGTGCAATCAGTATGAATCGGTACGGTTAGATTTTTTTTTAAATATTAATTATATAAAATACATTTAAGTCCATTTTAGTTCATTTTGTTTCGGTATTGTTGAATTTAAATAGGAAAAAAGACGGAACTATATTGCGTAACTTCGCTGCCAACCATACAAGTAGTACGGCAACTACGGTTAATGTTGAATCATAACGGTTAGTGATATTTTTTTAAGGTTAACTTTTCAGTGTTCACTTTATCCCGAACGACCTATACTAGCATTTCGTGTTGAGAGATTACTGAACGAATCAGACGTGGGTCACTGGAGATTTAGTAGTCTGTGTCTCGCCTCCCAGTTCGATGATCTGGGTTTGATCCCCGGCGTGGACATTTCCTATTTTTTCACTTGTGGGAAATTTGGCGGATGTTTCCGGTTGCCAGTGAGTTTTCTCGGGTTCCTCTATTTTACATCCTCCGTTCGCATTCAAAGTTTCTGCGTTGCAGAACCTCCTTTCACCCAATCCCTTAAGAGTTAATTAGTGGACGTTAGCTTTTTTAATGTCGAGGCACGTAAACGGGGATGGCTGTAAGTCTAATACAGCAAGTCCGTAGAACACCTTATTGCCTCCAGGTGCGAAGGACTAAACTAGCGCGCAGTGTTTTCGTGGAAACCGTTTTTTTTTTTTTTTTTTTTTTTTTAACGGGACTCTATGCGATGACCCTATCATTTTATTTGTGGAAATATGAGATAAAGTCTGAGATTTAAATTTCCGATTACGGTTCATATTTTCTCAGCTACAACAATGTGAAAAAGTCATAATTTGAGGAGCTTGGATATTGTGTATTTAATTTGCGAAATGATTTTTAAAATCTTAGAGACACAGTTTTAAGTGTGTCTTCTTTTCGTAGATGAACGCATGGGAAACATTTTTGATTAGAAAAAGTATTTTCCGTACCATGCTATATCACGTCTCACGCGCCAAGCCCACTAAATCTTAAGGTTCGAAAGGCGCCTCTGTGCGAAGTATAGAAACAGCGATCAATAAATAAATTTAAGTGCATTCACTTTTCTTTTTGCAACCGGTGGTAAATGTGGAAACGTAACACAGAAAGGAGAGCTGGAGTTGTGTTTGCGAGGGAAATTACAGCTGTCAGCGGGACTGAGCGATTAAGCGACAGTCGTGATGCACATGTTGTTTCTTAGTTGCTATGGAGACATATTGCGGTCAAATCATGGCAACATACTACGTGTATTGTTTGACCTTATTCTTCTCAGGACGTTACCACCTGCAGTCGTCTTCAACTAACATGGATGCTGCTGGTGGATGTGTCACATTTGCTCATACAATCATCCCAAATCAGACGTTTGAAAATTTTAAGCAGCTGTCAAGTTAGCTACGTATTTTTGAAAGAATTAAATGTACTTTTTTGTTTGCTTTGATAGTAAATTACTTACAAAAGTTATATTTGAGTAGTTTACGTGTATAAGTATTTTAATTTCAGTAAGTATATTACTAATAAATCAACAATAATATAATTACGCTGAATCAACGAGTATGATGTAAAATGGCAAAGGAATGCACCGAAATATCGTTAATTTGGATAAGTTATTTAACAATAATCTACAATTGCCCCGTAAATTTCCTACACATTTTGTGCACTAAATATTTCTTGTTAGTAAATGCAATTGTCTTCTTTATTTGAGAGGGGATGTTGCAATTTTTTCAGCATAACTACCGAAAACTTAGTAATAACTAACCGATGTCATATGGCACTTTTTCAAATGCATGCTTAACCGTAGACAATGTGTTAAACGTATGTATACACAATTAATGTTATTAGTTAATGTTTTGACCATTCCAGGTAAGTCAAGATGGATCAATCGTTATTTTCGGTCAATGTGTTCGCTTGAATATTTTACTAAACAATTTTGTCAATAAAAGAATACTAACAGTTTAAATCGTAAATTATTTGTGTAACTAAAACTGTACTTATGTCATGACATTGCCATACCTCATGCTCGACAAACTTCTCAGATGCTGCGTGATCCGAAATGAAATTAATTCTCATAGATATTGTGTAACTGCTCATGTTTTAATTACCAAAGCATGCTAAAGTAAAATATATAAAATTTTTGTGCAGACAAAATTAAAAATGAGTACTTTTACAAAAGATGCTTCAAATACACTAAATATAAAAGAAACTATATAAATTAAGTTAAAACTAAACCATATTCTCCTATAAACATAGACTGGTAGAATATGAAAATGAAAACCTCAGAGCTATTGAAAATTACGTACAATGTCAACTTCTGTTCGATAAAATTGTGTGGTAAATTTTTCGATTTCTGTGAAAATTATGAACAATGACTTTACCAATTTGCTGTTATGAATGACATCTAATTTTTAATTTCAGTTATTTGTACTCCTAAGGAAATACATGCATATTAAAAAGTTTAATTCTTGTATTCTGTCTGAATTCCTAGGTAAAGTATGACTAACGTTATTCTTGTAAACTGGCCCAAAAATAACTATTCATTCTAAGCTCTTACACCACAATGTACTAATTTCATTAAAAACAACACATGAGATAGCAAATATATTAAATTCAATTTAAATTGCACACATGGTAGTTAGTACTTCAATTTCACTTACATTTACCTGGACTGAATCAAAGAATTATGCATGTTTAGTTCGAATGATAGTAAATGTATTAAAATGTGGTAGTTTTATATAACTCTTAATGTCAACAAAATTAACAAATATTGTACCTTTGGACAGATACTAACCGCATGCCATAATGGAGACAGCCTTTTTCAAAGTAAATAAATTCAACACACGTGTTCAATATTACTCTAAATGCTGGCTGAATTATCCATTACTATTTTATTTTCGTATAACGACCAGGATAGAATCATTTTTATTTTCCTAACAATAAGTGCCAATTCTACTTACATTAAAAACATTATAAACTTTGTTTCAAGTGATATATCTTATAATTTACTACGGACATGGCATGAAAAATCTGTTGTCGTCGAAGAGAACCTGCTATCTTCGTCTGAGTTGTTTTCGTTGTGCTGTCTCGCCTACAATCTTATCTGTCCCTGTGTTAATTTGTGTTGTCCTCATTGTTTTTCGTCCATCATCGTTGTCCTGTTCATATACTTTGTTCTGTCTGTATTTCTTTGTTTTGTTTTTGTTAGTCTCTGTTATCATATACTGACTATATTCCTCTTCTGGAATTATTTATGTGTGTTGACAACGACCATATCTGGTCTCATTTAATTAATTTTTTCGAAATTTTGTTGCATTTTTTATTTTCTTTGTACTTTTATGTTTTTGTGGGTTTATCTGCGACTTGGCAACATTCGCAAGTAATGGTGTATATATCCATGAATACTCATCTCTCATCTTGTCATTATACAAGATGTGTGTGGCCATTGAATCGGATAGGCTAGGTGGGTGTGTCATAAAGAATGGGAGGGGGTATGAAAGGCTACAGGGGTATGCTTTAAGATAGGACAGGGGTATATCATAAGAGAGAGGGGCTATGACAGGGAGGAGGTATGCTATAAGGGTATAGCTAGGCTAGCACAAGCATAGGGTGCAGGAGAAGGGGGCAGACACCCACTTCCCCCTCATGGTGTTTAGGCATAACTTGTACCAAAAGGGTCCATTCCCCTCACTTCCCCTCCCCCCTCACTTCCCCTCCCCCCTCACTCCCCTACCCCATCACTCCTAGGGCTGGGCTTAAGCCTTCAGCCAATCCCAGACCTCATGGTGCTTAGGTGCTATTCGTACCGAAAGACCCAACAATCAATCCCAGCCAAGGACACTCCCCCTTAATGGCCCTGTAGGCCAGAAGCAGCACCCGGGGAGGTGGGACTAATGTTATTTAAATGCACCTTATGCCGGTTTTGCTCCCAGTTGGGCAAAACACCCACGTGGTCACTACTCGGAACACTAGTCACTTACTGGACTGTTCGGCCCTTTGTCCATGCGCGATATGAGTCCTTGTTTGTATTGCTCTTCTCTTCGCGGCAAAGTGTGGACAACCAGGAAGCAACACTTAACTTCTATTACCTTAGCTTGCCTTGTCTTCTTTTGGTTTAGCACCATTGTGCATGCACATTAACTCCAGGATTCAAGTGATTATTAATACCACTTTTTTTAAGAAACACAGTAAAATATGCTTTAAAATTGTAGAAACATATTTCCATGAATTTATGGAAAGTTATGGTCAAACATCCGTAAACTGGTAATACGGACCAATTTTCGTAAACAAAAAATTACAGAAGTCGCTTTCGTAAAATTACAGCACTTTTCTGTAAATATTTCCGTGAATTTACGGAAATTTTTAACAGTGCTAGTTGCACATGACGATACAGTTTGTATATTTTATGATACTAAGTAAATATTGGTAGTTATAAAATAGTTGCATGTGTACATCATACTTTCAAGGTTATACAATAATTGCTCCTAAATCAAGTAATATAAAAGTGCCCGGCTATTTACAAACGAGGAAAAATTATGTTAAAGATGTTTAATGTGAATCCAAGGTAACCTCATACAGTCCATATATGGTCGGCTAGCGAAACTCAGCTGTTACCCCGGTTCACTATTTGCGTGCCAGTGCCAGTAACTTGAGCATACCCTTCCCCTGGAAATCAAAGACTGATAATTCAGAGTGTATGTCATTTAATTTCAAATTAGAGAAGGTTGAAGACGTCAGCGTGAGGACAATAATATTTTATATGACTTCCAAGGGTTTGATACCAGGATTACTTTGAACGGAAAATAAGCTACTTAAAATTAAGGACAGTGTCGCGAAAGTGTGTAATGGATAAAACAATGCGTCGTGACCACACTTTATTATACTATCTAGCGAACAGGTCAAGGTGCCAGACTTCTTCCGGAAACTAGGTGCGTTTTCTGGCAAATATTTAAGTAAGTGACTTTCAAGTAATCACATCTATGTTGGGTTATTTTGGTCCCTTATGAATATATTAACTAAGGAGAGTATACTACCATTTTATCGCATAGTATAATTGCGTAGAAATTTCAGAACGACAAATGTAAACAATGTCGTCACATTACTGTTTTCCTTAACCCAGCTGTTTTTAGTAAAAAGTAAATATTAGCTACGTACTTACTATAAGGTTTTGAACCGAGATCTCGGTGACACCCCATGACTAAATATATATTCTGGAAGGTACGCCATGAGTTTCAAACAACACGACTGCATTTTTACGACGAGAAAACATAAATAAACAACACCAAACTCTCGA
>PNEQ01102615.1:27390-67375 GCA_003012365.1 Medauroidea extradentata | reverse complement strand
GAATCCTATATTACAATCACGGCCATAGAGGAACAGGTCTGGACACTGGAGTTGCAAATTGACCCCGTTGTGACTGATTGGCGCCTCTGGCACTGTGGGGTTGTTTTAACATTGTGTAAATGGGACTACAAGGAGCAAGCACGTGTCGCAGCTGCTAGGAGAACTGCTAGTACGACGCTATACTGCAATGTTCAACAACACTTCATTGCTAGTGGCGCTTTCAGGCATAACGAGGTCAACTCTATTGCATTGGTAGATAGGCTAGTGTCCAGACCTGTAATTCTACGTCCGTGATTACAATAATAATGCAAATCGCTATAATAAAACACAAAGACCATTAAGTAATGTCATGGTGTAGTTGAATTTTAATTATTAAAAATTTAGACTTTATCATTTGTCCAGGTGATATTTTAAAATGTCTTACAACACACAAAATACCTAAATGAGCAATAAAGGAATATATATATATATATATATATATATATATATATATATATATATATATATATATGTGTGTGTGTGTGTGTGTGTGTGTGTGTGTGTGTGTGTGTGTGTGTGTATCCTGACTGACACACACTCACTCACACTCTCATCATCGCACAGCCCAAACCGATGGACCTAGAATTATTAAATTTTGAGGGAAGCTTCCCCTTTTCCCCTTTTCCCACAGGCACCCTCTAAGAATGGATTTTTCGAAATTCGATAATTAAAGGGATGAAAAGAGGTTAAATATATTTTCAATGAATCCTTGATATTTCATTAACCGGGAAAACTATAATAAGTTTTTTTAACTTCAAAATATTGCCCAAACAAATGCATATTTGTGAATTTTTCAATTTTTCGAATTTCGAAAATTAAAGGGGTGAAAGCCAAAGAATGTTATTTTCGTTAATCCGTGATTTCTCCTAAATCATTTCAGATAGTGAAGTTAATTTTTCTTTAAAATGATGCTTGTGTAAATAATGAAAAGAGAATTTTTAGAAATTTTCGAAATACTTCCTTGATACCTCTTTAAAAAAATAAAACGTGTTTTAAATTAATCCACTAATCTCCTAAATCAGTGGAAATATTTAAATGATTTTTGCTTTAAAATAAATCAGAAAGTGATTTCAGGATTTTTCGAAATTCGTCCTTAAAATTTGTTTAAAAAAAATTAATGTGCTTTCAAATTGCATCGGTCGTTTGAGAAACAACATAAGTCAAATATATACACTTTTCAGGAAGTAAAAATTCACTGTAATTCTGAAAGTTACTTATGATAAAAATACTGAAAATACTTTATAACATTTATTTTATGATGGTTGCAATGAAAATTGTTTCTGTGTTGTATAATAACAATGATCATTTCACATATTTGACTTATGATCTTGGAAAGAACTGTGCAGTGGGAGTGGATGACTAGATTCAGTTTCTTGGACGTACTCCATTGCAATGGAGTACGTCCAAGAAACTGAATCTAGTTATTTTACTTATGTTGTTTCACAAGTAAACAACTGTATTTGAAGCTGTAAGTTGATAGAGATTGACCTATATAGCGTTGCAAACATTACTCAACATATCCTGTATCGTTATTTATATGATAGTTGCAATTACATATGATTCTCTGAATGTATGAACGGCAGCAATTTTGAAATGTTGACTTATGTTGTTTCACAAGTTAACTGGTGTTTGCATTATAAAATTACAGTAAGATACAGTATTGTATCGTGTGTTTTCCTACAATACATGTTGATAATATCTTTATTTATGTGCTAACATAGTATGTCCCACACGAAACAATTTGCATAATGTAAATTGCTACAAAATGTGAAAAGAACACTTATTTCTATAATCTAATATATCATGTTCCACAACACACTAAAAAAGCAGTTGTTTATCCAAGCACACATCCTTTTGTAAGACTTGCAGCTAATGTTCTTCTGGTCTTGTAATAACTTATCGATTTTCAGTAAAACATTTCGAGCTCTATAGGCCTACAAGAGTTTGTACGTATAGCAAACACCTCATTGTAAAATTCAGTAACTGGATATAATCTGTGTCTGGTAAATGTGGTTGAAATTTACGTAGGTCACACAACACCAGTCAGTGATATAAGTATACTAAAGAAAGAACATAAGTCAGTGACTTTCTCAAATGAACTCACAGTTCTGCACCTTACTGTACACACAAGTAACGACTGATTTATACGGATTCAATAGTACAATGTGTGCTTACACCTCTGTAGAAAATTATACTTCCAATAACTCATTTTGGCAGAAAATTTCTTATGTTGTTTCTCAAATGACCGATTCCTGTACCGCTTATACCCATTGAGATATCGAGATGATTTTTTGATAAGAATGAAGCTTATGTAAATATCTACAAAACAAATTCAGGATTTTATGAAATTCGAAAATGAATTATGAGAAAAGCAGTAAAATGTTACAGTCTCCCGAAAAAAGAGAATGATCACGGATATATAATTCAACAGTTATTTCTTTTTGTCACCCTACTCATAAATAAAACCTATTTGGACTGTAACCGGTACATACGAAAGAATTATCACGGCCTGCCTTTGAGTATTCACTCAGGTATTGTGTAAAGTTTGTGGTGTAGGAGGGGTGGTGTTAAGGGTTCGTATCCCGTGCAGGAATTTGCGATGGGGATTGCTATGACATTATATGAGCATATTGCATGCGCTCTTTACACTGAGCTAAGACAATTTATAGTTCACTGTTATTGAGTTAAATGCCTTCATCGCATATTTTATCCAGTAATTTCGCGCGGGCAAAGCCGTAGCCGGGCAGCAATTTTATACAGAAATAAATATGAATTAAAACAAAGATGTTCTGCAATTAAAGTACGCTCAGCGACGATAACTGGATAAAGCTGTTTGTATTAGTTGTTGTAAAGATATACAGAGAATATAGTAATACCATCAATTAATACGTAATTAAAAGTTAGTTATCTTTTCTATAACACACTCGGGCGCAGTCGCAAAGGGACAGCTAGCGTGTGTGTATGTGTGTTATATGTATACTTTATATATACACACATATATACATGTATATATTAAGGAGACAATGTGAGAGCTTTTCATGTGTCCTATTGATTTATGGCAAGAGTCCTTTATTTTGGCTGGAGCAAATTATTTAATACTTTCCTGTGCTCAGGACATTCAAGGTTACATCGTCCTCGTGGTGCTGGCAGATCCAGGACCATGTATCCAGTCTTAAGAGTTGAAGCCGCATTTGAGAACCCTAGTGACTCCAGAACACAGGACGAGACAACACAACAACCAGGTGAAAAACAAACTGATTTATGGTTTCTACAATTCGAAACATTAATATATTATGCTAGGTGGTTTCATAAAATACGGTGATATGAGGTATTAAATGGACGACATTAGTATGTACTGCTTGTCTACGTCTGTGACACGGTAGAGTGTTTACTACGGCTGCATAATAAAAAAATTTCCTTTAACTAATTGAACACGCTTAGTTTTATTGTAATCCACATTATTAAAGAAATGCTATTTTATTACCACAGTAATAAATCTAAAAAAAAAAATACTTTCTCGCTTTAAATCACCACATACGCCATAAAGTGTTTTTTCAATGATAACTTCCAATGTTAAGTAGGATCTGAAGGGATGTATTTATAGACGAAAATCAAAGCATGTTCCAGTTTCTTGTAAATTAACCTAAATTCAATTAAACTAAAGTAAAAAATTCGTTTATTTCAACTAGTAAAGGGATACTAGCAATTTGCACCAAGAAAGATTAGCTAAATTTATCATATTTTCAACTCAACTTTATTCAAATTTCATTTTTTCTTTACGATCTTGCTCGCAGGAATTTGATTAATTTTAAACACCCACACATGTATATATACAAATTGCTGAAATTAAAAAAATTTAAAATTTGACATAAATCTATGGGATTATTGAATTTTGTAAGAACTTTATAAAAATTCTTGGAATTAGGTTAATGTAAGAGCTTTCGCTAATATAGGCTACATAATTTATTTAGAACAGTTAAAACTAAGTATGTGAAATAACATGTTTATGTGTAAAATATCGCATTTAGAGAAACGTTTACGTCAAATATAAATATAATAATTTAGCAAATGAGTTAAGTAGGAAAACAATTAAAATTCACACGTATTTATCTATTTATGGACAACTATTAAAAAGTAAAAATGTAAAAAACACTTAACAAAAAAATATAGAAGATTCAATACTGCAACAAAAATTCCAACAATCATGTCAGTCTGATTTTAGAGATTCAACCCAACGAATCAGGAGAAGTTGGAGAAGTAGTTACAGAAGAAGCAGATTTCAACAGTTGTCTTGCGCCAGTTGTGATAGCATCTCGAGCGTTGGGCCTGGAGACGTTTGTAGTCACCACAGAGAAAGACCACAGTGGCAACAACAGGACAAGTCTCAAGAGATCTACAAAAGCAACTGTCTACGCTTGTATTGTTGCCGTAGTGACCGTTGCGTCTTATTTATCTAACATATACAAAAATGTCATAAACAATAACATAACATTTGATTATTCACTCGCGTATGCAGTTCCTGTAACTCAAACGTTCCTAACAGGTTTTGGGGCCCTCGTAGGCATGTGTTTCAATGCCAAATATAGGCAGGAAATAATAAACAAATTTGTTTTTGTAGATAAGATAATGATACAAAATGCCAAACCGTGCTACAAGAAATGGGCACTGTACACTCAAGCTTGTTTGCTATTTGTGTATTTTGTTGAAATCATCAATGTACTTATGGGACAGCATTTTTCTAACGGAAATATGTATGAAGTGTTCTATATATGGACATTTTACATTCAAGATTTTATAATTATAACCACGATATACAACTATACAGTCTTAGTACTTCTTGTTAGAGAGCGGTTCACATTTATAAACTCCCAACTTCATGTCTACAGTCAAACAGAAAGGAGTGAAAAGATTGAAACTCGCCCTAAAAGTCACTCATTTCACAGGAATGCTGATGTACACTCTGAGGGAATGTTTTTCGAGCGCGAAAATGACTTGCCAAGTTATAATTCGACGCAAAGAATTATTTCACCAAATATACCTTTTCATTTTTATAGTGACATGACTTCACTCAGATTAGCTTATCATAACTTGTGTCAAATAATATCAGCAATCAATTCTGCTTATGGAGTACTTATTCTTCTCTGTACCATAGAAGCTTTCGTAAATTTTATTTTCATCATTTACTTAGCGCTTATTTCCCTTTTCACTAAAATTTCAATTAACGAGCATTATGAAAACTTAAATCTGTTCTTCATATTTTCTTTATGGACAGGATTGTATATCGTTCATACAGTAGCTATCATTTTTCCATGCAGCTCCACAGTGCAGGCTGGCAGGAGAACAGCAGACATAGTACAGGACCTGCTCCTGCAGCCAGGAATACACGAGGAGATAGTAGAGCAGTTGGAACAGTTTGCAGACCAGATATACAGCACACAGCTGGTGTTTACTGCGGGTGGCTTCTTTACTCTGGACCTGACACTCTTACCCTCCATGGCTTCGTCAGTCATGTCGTATGTCCTTGTACTTCTACAGATGAAACTTTCGGAAAAATCTAAATAGGTGTTTCTATTGATATATGTTACTAACTGTCAGCTTAGTGCTGTAGGTTTTTACTCACATGTAAATGTTAAAAATTAAAAGGCCTGTTTGTGTGAAAATTGATAATTAATGCTTACCATGTATAATATATTTTCTAGCTTATGCAAATACCGAGTGTTGTTGGGTTGTTATCCATGATTTGATTTTTGTAAACTATAATTACGTGTAAATATGTGGTGATATATTAATCGATGTTAATATCTTGTTAAGGAGAAAAGCTGTGTTTCGTGTGGAATAAACAATTGGTTAAAAAACAATTCACTGTTGATAAAGCACAATAATAAATTATATTATATCCCAGATCTCAAATCTCTCTTCGACTCAGTCGTAGTCATATCCGCAAATCAACTTTCTCCTATCTTGTTTAACTGCATACTTGACTGTGGCTCGTGGGATTTTCACTCTACGTGACACAACTCGAATCATTCTTCGCACTCCATTAACGGCGAAAAAAGGCAGTCGTGAAGCATTACTCAGAAGGGCACATAACGGCACCGGTTTGCATACATTCATTGAACACGCCCTTATGATCAGTCACCTTAATGGAGAGATAATTGCTTGGATAAGTGGAGAAGATGGGTAAAAACTGCCTCCTGCTCTCGGGCCAGTGCTGCCTCTTCTTCTAACAATATTGCAAACACTGCATTTCACTTTATATAAAACTATGAGGTTTATGGGGAAAAACCTGATTAAGTTTTACGTAGACTCTACCAGGGGATAAAGTCATGTGGTAGGTGTAGACGTGCAATGTAAGAAGAGACTAAGGATACACAATGACCTGGACTACGATCTTGGTTAACACTGTTGGTTCATCATTTTAAACGTAAAGCTAACATTGCGAACTTTATCACATTTTAAGCGTTTGTACCGCAATACAAAATTCAAAAGGAAAAAAAATTAAATAAAAATATAAATGTGCGCAGTCGCTACTCTGATGCGACATATCAGGGAGTTTTCTTGGGAGTCTCGTTTCTTAAGAGTTGCTGGATACTCGCCTCACATCATCCCACATCAGCCCTGATAAACTTCTATGATCAGCGCTGACCGAAATATCTTCACTTTTCCTACTGTTCGAAATGTGAAATATTATTAACAACTGAAGATGGAATAAGTACAACTAAAACGTTTACGATAAAATATTTCCATTTAACAATGCAGTTATATTTCTATTGGTGTTGCAATCATCTAGTAATAATAATACAATATGGAACGAAGAGGCTTGTTGATACTGTTACTGTCAACCGACTTGTAAGTTTAAAGTTGCACTTACGAATTGTACAAAATGATGTTAATTGATTTGGTCAGTACTGATTATATGATTTTCTTAGAAAAGAACTTAACTGTGATTGTTGACTAACAGCTATATTTTATTCGACTGAATTGAGAAGATTTAAAGAAGGATTATAAGCGATTAATTTTTAACTGGTAAGAGTAATTCCATATTGTTGCTGACTCACAGAGCAAGTTACGTTTATGATACAATAATATATTTTTTAACGAAATGCATTTTATCTTACCTACATACATATTTTTTATGTACCACAATTTTTTATATAATTACTGTGTTGTAAATCTGTTCTCTGTATTATCTATTATGGATGGTGAATAAAATTAGTATTGCTACCAGTTGTTTTAAGTATTATAATTTCGTTTTAAGAGGTAAAAATATCACCTACATTTAATGTGACAAGTTTATTAAAAACTATCAGCCCTGCAATTGTTGAAATTGTATTAGGCAACTCGTTTTGCCCCTCTTCACCGTTTCAATTCTATCCATTCCTAAATGTCCTTTTTTATCGACACTTACCTCAATTTTTCCACTACATTTTGGGCACCCCGCTGAACCCCTCTACACCTTTTTGCTCTAGCCCCCAAAAATTAGTCATATTTTACTTGCAGAAACCTTCGCATCCACATGCACAAAAACTTTTCAAATTGCCTCGCAATCGAATAAATGAGAAGAGGAATAAACAGATATTTTACATATATTATATCGACGGCAAAATATTTTTCCAAATAATTTTCCAAGATTTCTATTTTCTGTTTCCTAACATCAAGCATAACAAGCGATGTTTACTTAATGCTCCTTAGAACAGGAAATGTAAATAATTCCAAAACTAAAGTTGCACTGTTTTTTCCCTCAATTTAGTGGGTTGTCTCTCGTTTATGAAATTTCAATTACGATTCCCTTCTTCCATCTTATATCTAACATTTAGAAATTTTTTATTGTTTCATTACTTAATAAGTAGTTTACTGTAAATTGACCAGCCACACAAACAAATTTAATAATTCAAGGGGCTCTGATCAGCAAGGAAACGGCAATTAATTTATCTCAAATTCTGAAACACTAGAAAAATCGAACGAAACTGAGAAAATGTAAGTGATCACAAGCAAGAATACATCAGAATTTAGTTTTTAATATGTAATAAGACAAGTTAAATAATATTAATATTTTTATATGTATACCAGCATTTTGAAACGGACTTATATATACACAACACAATTACTCCTAATAAAATACTTGTAAGATAAAAAATAAACTTTAGGTGCATACAATATATAATAGTAAGGGGTGTAGAAAGTAGTTTCCTCAAGAATAATAACAAAACAGTTCATAACATCTGGAGTGTAATAGATTTGTTTGTGATTTAGGGAACTATTTATGCGTAAATTAATTATTGTTTCCCCTACGTTTGTCATTAAAAATGTTATAAGTATTTTCATAAGAAAAATTATTTTTAATGTTTAGTCGGATTTAAATTCGCTGAAAAAAAAATTTAATTGTGGTTGACTTCTGCTTTATAGTTTTGTGTGTGCTAAATTTTGCTACAATGTGTTTTAAAAAACATGTTATATCGAACATATATTTTTTTTTATGTTTCATGTAGAGGTCTGCGGTGGCATAATGGTCAGACCATTCGCCTACCACCAAGGCGATCTGGGTTCGACTCACGACTGGGTCGATCCTGAATCATTGCATGCGGGAATCGGGCCGGACGATGCCTCTTCGTTTCGCGAATCCCCATAACAACTCCATGCCACTCCCTACTATCGCTAAATACCTAGATGTCACGCGCTGACCAAAATCTCTCACTTAGTTATTATTTTATTTTACAATTTTCTTCCTCTTACAATTACTTGGTTTTGTGGTATGTTTAAAGCTTAAAGTCTATGGCTTATCAGGAAGTCTTTTAACTACTAATATTGTTATTCGCAATTTCTTGCATACTAGTCAGGTTAAATAGATGTTATTGTCATTTGTAGTCTTTAATTAATGTATGTTAAACATTTATGTTTTTTCAAGTGTCGAAGCTAATTAGCGTTTCTGTGGCTCAGTGGTAATTGTGTACATAATAAGTGCTGTGAAATTCATAGTTTATTTCTGTTTTGCGTATTTTTGTACCCTTCGTGAGCTAGTAAATCAAGAACATAATTAAACTATTTTATTTCTAATTACAAGAAATAGATCCCAAAGAGCTCAGAGAAATGACACATGTAATATTTTTTATGGCCGGCCAGTTGTGATATATATTCCAGATTTCGCACATATTCGCATGATGGTGCCATGTTCTCAGTTTTATGTCTTACATTAAGTGTAAAACTAATACTTATATTTTCTTGAAGCTGAAAACAACTCTTCTTAAAAAGGAAGTTTTACAATCATTGTCTAAACTTTGGTATGAAGATGCAAGTATGGTGTGAAATTTTAAATCATACCTTCTTTAAGCATAAACAGAAAAACGTGCTGTTGCAATATTCCACAAAGTTGACTGCAAAGAAATATAATCTTGAGCCAATGAAAAAAAAATCAGAATATATCAATAAAAAGCTTGTTATCATATTTAAAAATAGAAAAAATAATTATTAGTCTAGGTATTACAACGCTATATACATCTTATAAGAAGGGGTTTTGATGTAAAGCAATTAAATTTATGTGTAACCACACTGACTAGAGGTGCATAGTAATGCCAGTTCGCTTCCACTGTCAAGGGTTGTAACACGGAAGTTCTAGCGTACCAAGATTATAATAATAATATATATATATGTTCACAGAGTTATTTTAATAACATACAAGTTACGAAATTTAACTTAGTAGTAATGATGAATATTAAATTTAAAGTCTGTATTCTTCTACTTAAAAGCAAGTGGTTTTCTTACCGACATGATTTTTTCACGATTTACGATTTCGGTACAAAGCTTGTTGTAATACCTAACGAAAATATTTACGAACACATTTTTTTACTAGGCGAGACTGCCCCAATTTTATCACGTAAGGAATGTGGTAGTTACATGTCATGGTGACTGAATTGTTTGGGATTGCTGCAAAAAATAATACGGTTTTAGATTAACTAAACACAAATACACAGACCAATCCACGGGTGTATGCGTTTTTAAAGGAAGGATAGATACGGAGATATGATGGATGTTGGGCAAGTGTATGGAGTGATATGATCACTGAGCAAACACTAATGACAGAGTGTCAACGTGCTTCATGGATCTGTGTCACCCTGCTTGCAGCTCTGTAACTATAGCTATGGACTCACTGACAAACAGTAATAGATTTTATGAACATAAACACATGGAACAGTCATCTGCACGAATGTCAAGGGATTTAAAAGATTCAATCAAAATAGCTAAAATTTTTAAAGTGCACAATCCTTTTGAAACTGGGATTCTTGATCTCACCAACATTGTATATGGTCAAACAGATACCGAAGGCGAAGTAACTACAGATGTAGCCGAAGAAATGGGGTGGAAAATTCACGCAGGAATGTGTGGCAAATCTTTAAGTTATGTCAAATGAAAATAATTGATCAAGCTGTAACAATGAAGGAGTTGAGAAAGGCAACTGTAAGTGATGGGAAAAACTCACGTTGATCCACGTTTTATGACTCAAAGAATGCTAGTATGTTTGTCCTTGAAACCTGAGTCAGAAAATACACGCAAAATCTTTAAATTTAAACTTTGTGCATGGCCTCCATCTTTGTTTCATCCTAGGACACAAAATATGAGAAAAAGTACTTTGAAGGTGTGATGCTTCATTATATATTTAATTTGTTAGTAGACTGGTATTAATTGCAATACTATAATTTACTGTGAAAATTAACAGAGTGGAGAATTAAAATTTAGTGAATCCGGTGAATGCAGTGCAGAGTACTGGAGAGAAAACATCGCACTTGTACGGAGCAAGGATGCATAGGAAACACAGAAATACCTCTGAAAATTGCAGTATTTAATTACAATAAATAAGAGAATGAGAACTAAAGGTGCCATTCCCTACAACCTTGGACCAATGACTTACCAAAATTACCGTCTCCCAACCAGTAACAAAGCACATTACTAGGTTCACAAATAACTTAAAATATAAAGCTTCTGTGTCTGAATTTACTTCACAGTTTATAGAATTATGCTCGGCCAAAGTAATAATAATTTAGCTCAGTCAGTAGAGTTGAGATAGAAGATCTCAGACCTCTGGTTAGGCTCGGCATTATTAGCTATTTGGATAAGTTAAAGAAAAATGTTCAGAAATTAGTTGCTCAGTTCCAAATTGAAAGAGTTTTCTGTTTAAATTTGTTAAGAAATAATTAGGATATTAAAACAAAGTCAAACTTAAATGATGATCTATCCGATTTCAGTTCACTTCAAAAGGGTTGCGGGCTAGTAAAAAAAACACGACGCATTACGTAGTTCCCATGTTGGCTTGCGGTTCACCAAAGACTTAGCTCGATTTTAACAAAAATTAGCCACTTCTTTAGTCGGCGAACTTAAGTTGTTGTTCTCAACAAACCCTAAACCCATTCCCTTGGGTTTCCTGAGCTTACGACGGTGGCAGGATGAGCTGACTCCCGCACGGGAAAAAGCCTGCCGCTACGTCTATCTGCTTCGGGAGTCAAGAATAGAAGAACTAGCCATCGCTAATTGCGTCGGTTCTAGCCCTAGCCTCAAAGAAATTACTTAAAATTCCTTCCAACTTGGAGAAAGAACTTAAATATTACAGGATCTTATCCCTAGATCTAAGTCACATAAACCTCCTGAGTACACCAGTACACAGAGAACTGAATCAAAACATAAAAATTATGACAATTAAATAATACTTTAAACTAAATTTTAACATAAATAATCATCAAATTAGAAATGTTCATCAACCAAAATAATTAAATAAAATACAAGAAATAATCATCAAAAATAATCAATTGAAAAAAATAAATAAATATCCGTGATTCCATTACATATGGGCCCACCTGCTATTGAACTAGGGGTATTAAGCTAATATAACTGGGAGATAGCGCATTTGTATACCTAAAATTACAAGTATTACTAAATCACATAAAATACATTTGAAAATAAATTAGACATACACAGCAAATCAATAGAACAAAAGAAAGATAAACATTAAAATATTCCAATGAATCAGTTCAGTATCATTCGATAGTTTCATATGTTAGAAAGTTCATATTCCAGAAATCAGAACATGAAGTGACACAAAATAGTTTACGTTGAAAACGGATAACTTTTTCCCTGAAAGTTTATATCCGCGCGAGGTTCGAATACCCCGCCGGTGAACTCAGTTGGTGACACTGGAGGCGAACAGCAGGTGTGCTTCACAAGCACGCTCAGGTTGCTGGCACTGTAGCACAGTGACGTCGACAATCACTCGTTGCTCACTTCCCAGCGTTCAGTATGATGGAAGTAATGTGTTGTGGTGCGTGCATGTTACGTGTCTCTCGTTGAACAGGTATTTAACACTTAACACACACACGTCGTACTACTCATAGCCGTTATAAATGTAGCTTAAACCTCTACTGACGTAAATAAATGTGTGTCATAGCTGATTCTTTTGAAGTGTTCAAAATAATACTGTAGAGTTCGTTATATAACGGTCATCAACATGGCGTTGCCCTAAGTGTTTATAATTAAAATTTAGCTAAATGCACGAGCAATTTTATTAATGTTTGTGAATTTTAAAAGTCACACATGTTACCAGTTCATGATGTATACTTGTCGCTCGTAGATCTCGCCGCCCGTTGTAACTTCATCCTGCTTGAAACGCCTGTGGTCTTCTCAGTTTTGAGTGAACCTATAACATACTTTGCACTCGCCAAAAGAGAGGTTTTTGGTAGTAAATCTATCATTGTGTACTACCTAACTCACTCTCTAAATTTCAGATTCGGAAGAACCTAACGACAGTAATGGTTGTGGCGGGTGGTGAGAAAAATCTCATTTTCCTAACGACAATCTTGGACGTGTACACAGTGATTTAACCTAGTATCAAAATAGACGCTAACAATACTATAATAACTCAAAACGTAATTGATAATTCATGAAGACAAATAGACATAAAACGACAATAACGTACTCAAATTAATAAATAAATAAATATATATATATACATAGTTCAACAATGTAAATTCTGATAAAATTCATGTTCTCATAATGAAACAATACACATAGAGTAGATTAACAAGAAACTCATCAAGTCAATAGAATTATACACGAAATATAACAAATATTTACACAACCAAGATGGAAATACAGCTCAAGCAAGTGTTCAAGATACGAAGAAGTTTAAAGAAGATACCATCATTTCCAAAAATCAATAAAATTACATCCCAGCATCAAATAAAATTGGATAACCTTGAAACTGTAAGTAGGAGAAAATATCTAGCAAGTTAGCAACCATAAGAAACATTCTTTTCATGTACACCATTTCTCTACAACTTTCAGTGACCTGACCCTTAATTACTCAGATACCCTTTCTTGCAGGATAGGTAGATCAGCTAATTTATGTGTCGGTCGTAATTATACTTGGTTCATTCATAGTCTAGTAGGTAGGCAACAATTAAATTTCTTCACAGTAACTTGCGCGGAAAACTAAGTGATAGCAATCGTAGTTACGGTGAGTTTTAAAATCGAGGAAAATGTGTACGGCCATGTGAACGTCATTATAATAGTAATCATCTTCAGCTCTGCGGTGGCCTTTGGCTTCACTCGTCAGGCGAATAATCAATATCTTCAATAACTATAATCGAATGCTTCCCATAAGCATCAACTTAGGCCGCCCACAAATATAACTTCCTCTTGCATGAGTGTAACTCCTCGTAATCTTCAACAAAACAACAATCAAACAATACGTTACAGAACACATAAACTTGCTGTTACCTTCAGCATAAACAAAATATCCCTTAGCTTCTTGTTTCAAAACATAGGTGCTGACTGATCTACTAGATTAAAATAGTTACCAACTATTAACTTGAGGTTGTGATTTCCCTCTGGGGATGCACATAAGGACGTAGTTGTGTAATATTGTATCTACCTATGGTAGTTCCTTCGGGTGTAGCTAACTCATAACAGTTGCTCTGAATGATGTCCTTTATTAAATAGGGTCCATCGAAGATCAGGAATAATTTCTTGGTTACTTGATCTAGTAGAGAACTGGTAGGGTTGGTGCGTCGTAGTACCATGTCTCTAATTGAAAACTTGCTTTTCTTGGTAACTTTCAGGATATTATTCTGCTCTCGGCAGCTGTCACTATCTTACTTTTGACTAAATTATGTACTTTTTCTCTTAGCTTGACTGGGTCGGCTTGAGGTAGCTTCAACTGTGGGAGAATGTTGTTAAAGTTCAGAGCCTCAGCGCAGCAATTAGTTAGGACTTCGTAGGGAGTAAAACCTGTGGTAATATGTATAGTGTGGTTACAAATAAATTCGACCATAGGCAATTTATCTTGCCAGTTGTGCTTGGTAGCACAAGATTATTAACATTGTTCCGAGAGTTCGCATACTCCTCTCAACTGGTTTGCTCCGTGGGTGTCTGACTGAGATGGTAGTAGGTACAATATCCAATTCCTTAATTTCCTTTTGCCAGAGATCACTGGTGAACTGACTTCCTCGGTCTGACATAATACACATAGGTTTACCAACCTCCTGGATAAACAATTTGACCTTCACTAATAATTTTTTGATGTTAACTTATACAATTGCATAAAACTTAATATACTTGGAAAATAAATCTTGCATTACAAAAAATATACTTCACTCCAGATTTAGACTTTGGTAGTGGTCCAAACAAATCGATTGAAACCAATTTTAAAAGTTCAGTTGGTAGAATAGACTTGTACTCCCCTAATAGGTTTTCTTGAGGGTGTTTAGACTTCTGACACAAGTCACATGAAGATGAAACAGTTCTTGCTGTTTTTAACATACCTGGCCAGTACAAAAGCCTCTTCATGGTCGTACAACTTGGTAGAACCAAGATGGTACATAAGGTTGTGGATTTCAGTGGTTAACTTGTAGATTATGGCTGCAGGTACTATTGGTTTCCAATATTCACTAAAGTGCTGATTGCGATCTGAGGGTGAAATAAAATATTATTAGAATCCACACAATAAATTCGGTGCAGTCTGTCGGATGGTAGTGCAGAAGCTAATTTCTCTTTAATCTCCATACACAAAGCATCAGTTTCTTGACTGTTTGGTAATTCCTTCAAAAGTTGTTTCAGATTTAGACTGTGACTCAGTAAAACTGGGATGGTGGCGGATACATAGAATTCTCTGCTATCCTGTCGTGTCTGCAAAGGTGTAGCTTCTTCATCAGGTATCCTACTGAGATAATCAGCAGCTTCATTGTCGTTTCCTTTGATGTAGATAATCCCTAGATCTATTCCTGGAGTAAAAGTTGCCATCTGGTTAGTCGTCCTCCAAATGTTCTTCCACCCTTCAAACATGTCAAAGCTTGATGATCAGTGAGTAGTTTTATATTCTCTCCAAGAAGTAAGTCTCTAAACTTCTGTAAAGCCCAGGCGATTGCTAAAGCTTCTTTTTCAATTATTGTATAATTCCTTTCAGTTGTTCGTAGTGTTCGACTGGCCATTGCCACAGTTTTCTCTCTTCCATCATCATCTACTTGGGCTAACTTACAGCCAAGTGTATAGGCAGAAGCATCAGTGTAGAGTAAATACTCTTTGCCTTGTGTAGGATGGTAAATGATGTGGTCCTTAAGAAAAATAGCCTTCAATTGTTGCATGGATGTGTGGTGTTCAGATGTCCACCTCCAAACTTGTCCTTTCTTGAGTAGGTAAAATAAATAAAGGTACTGCTATGTGTGCTATCTGATCTGAGTAGTCTCGGTAGAAACCAAGCACACCTAGAAAAGCTCTGAGCTGTTTAGGATTTTTAGGTGTAGGAAAATCGTTTATGGCTCTCAGTTTGTCTGGAGAAGTTCGAATACCTTCAGGTGTTAACATGTGTCCCAGAAAAGGTACTTCTTCTCTGAAGAATAAAGACTTTCGAATCTTGATGGTCATTCCTGTTTGTTGTAATTTAGAAATCACTAGCTATATGCAGATGTTCAAGATGTTCTTCGAAAGAAGTGGAAGTCACTAGAATGCCATCCACGTAGGCTCTGGCAAATAGTCGACATTCTTCGCCTAAAGTCTTGTCTAAGCATCATGTGAACTCTGACACAGCATTGCAGTGGCCAAAAGGCATAACCTCAAAAACATACTGTTGATTCCGAAAAAGAAAAGCAGTGTACTGTTGAGAAGTATGTTCTAATAGAACCTGCCAATATGCACAAGTGATGTCTAAGGTAGTTAGAAACTTAACCGCTTGATAAAGTCTGAGTATATTTCTAGTTTGTATTGGACTCTCTCTGTCTTTAAGTGTGATTTTATTAATTTCTCTGGCATCAAGACATAACCTTACTGAACTATCTTTCTTACGTACACAGGCCATAGGACTGGCATACCAGCTGGCATCTCTCCTCACTACATTCCAGGTTAACATAAGCTGTAGGAATTCTTTAGCTTCCTTGAAGTATTTCTTGGATATAGGATAGGATTTCCTGTGAGAAGGTGCAGAATTAATAACCTTGATCTTAGCTTAGTATAAGGTGTTCCTCCCTGGTACTTCAGAAAATTTACTAACATGTTGCATTAACATGTTGTATGGCTGTTTCTGTTGCTGACTATCAATAATTGTGCAGGCTGCTACAGCCTGGAGTACTTCCTCAGACACTGTAGAAATAGTATTTGCAGATGCAGAAGTGATGTGCTGTAAGCTGTAATCCTTTCTAAGTAAAGCAACAATCTTGTCAGAAAATTGCCATCTCTCTGGTGTAGTTACACTACATTTGTTCTCAACAATAGAAATTAACCAGCCAGAAAAATTCAGAATAATACCATGGTGAGAAAGAAAATCAATTCCTAAAATTAATGGTTTAGCCAATCCTTTTACTATCAGTACAGGTACTCGTTTAGCTTCCCCAAAACCTTCAATTTGCAAATAGGTTTGGCGATCGACTATAGGACTTGTTCTAGGTGTAGCTCCAATTACCTTGACTCGAGGTGCAGGTAGAATAGGTACGGTTGCTCCACTAGCTTCAATTTCATGCAGTAGTTTCTCACTCATACAACTAATCTCTGCTCCACTGTCGAGCAGTACAGGAACTCTTATAGCATTAACTGACATCATGAGTTCAGGACATAGAGCTGTTTTATCTACCACACTGACATCGTCCTCTTCTAACAAATACTCTCAGTCAGACTCGTCTAAAATCATAGAGCTAATTCTAGTATTATTAATTACAAAATTTGGAATTTCAACATTTGGCTCTACAAAACAGGTTTTGCTCGTCCCTACTAACTCTCTGGGAAGGGTTAATGCTGAGGGACTGACTTCATCAATCCAACCTAGTTTAACAGTTGCTGATGGCTAGAGCTGGCCACTCCACTAGCACTGGTAGGTTGGTTATATACAAAGCCTGCTGCTCCAGGGTCAAGTGGTGTATTTCTTGCAAAATAACCCTGGCTATGAGTAGACTTGGGTGTCACAAAACTGTTGGCACTACTGATAGGAGAGTTAGTAGTGTACTGATTCACTTGGTTGGTCACAGCGCTTGTTGACAAGTGATTTAACTGCGTTGCTGGTTGCCAACCAAAGTAGCCATTTCTAGGTGGTGAAGGTGGTGGTGAAGGTGGTTTTGACTCGATTGGAGCACTCGGTGACATTACGTACAGTGTCCCGCTTTCGTCTAGGTAGGCGTTAGGCTTAGGACTTTGGTTCTGATGTTAGTCGTTTCGCTTCCTATCTCTGTTCGGAAGTTGGTCATTAGAACACCCCCTCCTATAATCAGGTTGATAACGGTGTTGGCCTCAACCTTGGTTATGACGACCTCCACGATGTCTGTTGTTATATTGTGACCTGCCTGAGTAGTTTCCTTGTTGGACAAGGGTATTGACCCTAGGCTGTCTGTAATTGTACTGTTGGTTTGATATTTCTTGATGGAAGTTTGTGGTTTGATGGTTCTTGATGGAAGTTTGTCTGGCGACGAAAATTGTTTTGGTTGCGACTAGGCTTCTGATACTTCCTGGTGTTGGTGTACTGATATAAGGGCTGGTGAAAGTGTTGATTGACAGGCCTTTCACTGGGACTACGTTGGTAGTTTGACCTTTGCCTCTCTGACTGGTCAATTTTCAGAAGTTGGTGCCTGAAGTCGCTCAGGTTAGTAAACGGCCTATCGGCCCACCTATGCTGGTATTTCTGTGGCAATTGTGAGACCAGTATGTCTGCAAACTCCTCGTCACTCATTGGCACTGTGAGATGGCGAGAATGCTCAAACATTTCGCTGAAGTGTGGTTCGAGTGTCTTGGTTTTGCGTTGGTGAAACGTTTCTTGATGTAGGCGTGCCCTTGTGCTTCCCTGGATCTTGGTACTCCAAAAGTGTCGCAAAAATTCAGACCGGAATTACTCAAGTGTGTGAAAGTTCTCTTTGTTCAGCTCTCACCAATAGTGAGCTGTGTTTCAGAAACTATTACTGAGGCATGTGAACTTGTCGTCAATTCCCAGTGCAAAATAAGAGAAATACTCCTCCATTTTCTTTAAATGCGTCCCGGGGTTTTCATTGGAGAAGCCAGAAAATGTGGGTAGGTTTTCAGCCCACTGCTTAGACGTAGGGTATATCAAATTTGTAGGTGTGTGCGTTGTGTAGCAGTTTGTGTGGACGTCAGGCTGTTTGTTTACATCCGCGCTGGAGTTAGATGATTGTTGCGCGTAGCTTGCGGTGTTTGTAGCTGTTTGCAGCGGTTAAGTGCGCACGGAATTGTGGTTAGTATCAATCATGGCGACGCACTGTCCCTTCTCGATGTCGGCTAACCTCTTTTCCAACTCGACGATCTTAGCATCCGGAATAGTTTCGCTAGCGACAGGCGTTTGTGTTTCAATGCGTGCCGTACACTCCTCCAATCTAGCGTTCGTGTTAGTAGCATTAATCTGTAACTGCTCCAAGCAACGAGACATGTTTGTGTTGTTTTCCTTCACAGCGAACAAACAGTCTCCCAATCGGCTAATTTCAACGCCTAATGTGCTCGCGTGTAATACTTTCTGCTTTTGCCTCGATGTCGTGAAGCTGTGCAGTAATTTCCGCTACCTGAGATGCAGTTTCACTCTGGCCGATTGTAACGTCGTTAATCTCGCGATTCAATGTGGTGGTGTGCTGTTCCAATGTGTTTACGTGAGTACTCAATTGCTCGACATTGCTGTGTAGCTGTGTAACTCGCGTATCGATTTGCTCAAATTTGCTGGTTATTTCAGCAGTCAACTGTGTTTTTACGGTGGTGATTTCTGCGTGATTTCCGCAGTGTTAGACGCGACCTTTGCCTGTAACTGGGAAATATTAGAGGCCACCTCAGTTTTCATTTCTGAAATCAAACGAGTTAGACTCGCTAACATGTCTTTACTGTCTGTGAGGGTTGTGGCATTAGGATCAATTATTTGGGTGCTTGTTACTTTAACGGCAACATTTGCTGTGGGTGCGCCTAGGATAAGTACCGTATTAGCATTTTCACTCTCTGGAACATCTTCGCCCAGCCTAAGTCATGCGCAGCTGTGTTCAACGTGACTGGGTCTACTGTGCAAGCTTCGATGACGTCACCTGGCGCCATTACCTCGTGAAACACATCACTTAAGTTTATTTGTGCTGCCCCCACCATAATTTTGTTCACTCTCGAAATGTGTACTTTCAGAATTATTTTCCTGCCCTGGGATATTAGTAAGACTTTTTGAAACGCGCCTATCCTGCCTGTAGTCAACTGACTCTGTGCGACGCATAAAATAGTTCTTCTCAGAATCAGACTCCATTACAGCAATGAAAAAATTACGTGACTGAAACTAATAAGATTTGCCAAATAGAAATAACCCTGCCTGATCGTATCCCCGCGCTTGGGCTAGCCACTCTGTGTGTGTGTGTATGTGTGTGTGTGTGTGCGTGTGTGCGTGTGTGCGTGTGTGCGTGCGTGCGCGTGCGCGTGCGCGCGGTAATACCTTGGTACTTGATTGAAATACTATAATTTACTGTGAATAGTAATAGGGTTGTGAGTTAAAATTTTGTGAATTCTGTGAATGCAGTGCAGAGTACTGGAGAGAAAACATCGCACTTGTAGGGAACAAGGATACAGAGGAAACACAAAAATACCTCTGAAAATTGCAGTATTTAATTACAATAAGTAAGAGAATGAGAACTAAAGGTGCTATTCCCTACAATCTTGGACCAATGACTTACCAAAATTACCGTCTCCCAACCAGTAACAAAGCACATTACTAGGTTCACAAATAACTTAAAAAATAAAGCTTCTATGTCTGAATTTACTTCACAGTTTATAGAATTATGCTCGGCCAAAGTAATAATAATTTTAGCTCAGTCAGTAGAGTTGAGATAGAAGATCTCAGACCTCTGGTTAGGCTCGGCATTATTAGCTATTTAGATAAGTTAAAGACAAATGTTCAGAAATTAGTTGCTCAGTTCCAAATCAAATTAAAAAAGTTTTCTGTGGAAAGTTGTTAAGCAATTATTAGGATATTAAAGCAGAGTCAAACTTAAATGATGATCCATGCTATTTCAGTTCACTTCAAAAGGATTGTGGACAAAAAACAGACGCCTTACGTAGTTCTCATGTTGGCTTGCAGTTCAGCAAAAACTTAGCTAGATTTTAACAAAAATTAGCCTCTTCTTTAGTCGGCGAACTTAATTAGTTGTTCTCAACAAGCCTTAAACCCACTCCCTTGGGTTTCCTAAGCTTACGACGGCGGCAGGATGAGCTGACTTTCCCGCACGGAAAAAAGCCTACCGCTACGTCTATCTGCTACGGGAGTAAAGAATAGAAGAACGAGCCATGGCTAATAGCGTCGGTTCTAGCCATAGCCTCAGAGAAATTACCTAAAATTCCTTCCAACTTGGAGAAAGTACTTAAGTAGTACAGGATCTGATCCCTAGATCTAAGTCATATAAACCTCTTGAGCACACCAGTACACAGAGAACTGAATCAATACATAGATATTATGACAATTAAATATTACTTTAAACTAAATTTTAATATCAATCATCATCAAATTAGAAATGTTCATGAAACAAAATAATTAAATAAAACAAGAGGTATAATCATTCAAAATAAACAATTTAAAAAAATAAATATCTGTGATACCATTACAAGAAGTTTATTCGAAAACTCCTCAACGTCTGTTAGTGTCTGCTGAGGAATAGCATTTAGGCAACATTACAGATAAGTATGCTCATTTTAGGTCCTACGCATCTCTTTAGAGCTATTTCCGCGCGGCTGAAAAATACGAGAATATGCGTTCAGGCGCTTCTTGTTAGGTATGAAAAAAATTAGTGCAAAATCTTTGAAACTGTTTAAACATTTAAAATAGACCTTTAATATTAGGTCATAAAATGGTGAGGTCACTACTGAACGTCTTGTAGGGGCGGTTAATAAGCGAGAAAACTTCATGCCAGAGGCATGCTTAGAGGCTAGGATGAATCGTGATCAGCGTTCTATGCCGCCCTTAACGTTCCGTACTTCTAGACCTCTAAAGCTGAGTATTCGACCATCCTGGCGTCCACCTTAACATTTGGATGCCTTTTTTACATGTACCATAGACACGTCCCTCCTCCATTTCCCTGGCGTACAGTGGTGGTCGAAAACTGAAGTTAATTTTGTGTAATACACTGTGTATAACTACTTCTGTAGGCGATTTCGGAATACTACTTACAAAAGCTTTCCAGTTTTGTTGTTATTTAAGAATTTAAAAGTCATTTATAATTAATAATAATTTACTTAAATCAATCCGTATAAGGTTAAACAGTTAGCTCTCAGTTTACCTTAGGCCTACACTAAAATCAAAACGAATGTAAAATAACACAGCAAGAAACTGCAATAAAAATATAGTAGTTATGCTTGAAATATATTTTTCACTTGAGATTTCAAATACGGAATTGTATCCAGTTGAAGCTAACGCACAAGTGTAGCTAATACGGTAAAAAAATGTATTTTGTACTTTTGCCAAGAAAAAAATTATTTGGAAACTAGTTTCCAAAACAATTTTTGTAAGTTTAAAAAAATATTGGAAACTTGACAGCTATGTTGCTCGGAAATAGACAAACATTTCTGTATACTTACAAACATGCGTGTAAACTTACAAAAAATTTTATTTATATCTACATCTATATTCTTTACATTTTATAACAATTGATTGAAGTGACAGAAAAAAAAAAACAATTATGTAACCAGTTTCCTATATGTGTATATATATATATATATATATATATATATATATATATATATATATATATATATATATATATATATTTTTTTTTTGTAAACGTAAAAATATTATCTGAAATGTGACAAGCCTTCGAATGTTAATTTGTTATACAGCGAATGATCTGTTAGTATCGCTCTAGTCCTCTCAGGTATTTGGATAATTTAGATAAATTTAATTTATTTACTTACATATTGCATTGTTGCTGTAGTGCCTGGACTGATAAATATTTTGATATCAGTTTACAATATTTTTCTTGTAAAAGTAATATTATTTTACTGTGTAGTATACAACGACATATTTGTGTACAAGAAGACATCATCATTTGTGTTAATGACGGCGGAAACAGCTAGCGTCCTTTATAGCATACTATCATTTTGGCCATATTCCACTGAATAAGAGAGTGTACACCTTAAATTTCGTTATGAATTTGTGACATACTGGGGTTTTTTTCTGGTATCTAACCAGTTCTTTAGAATACTTCACTTGAAGTTTTCAGGGGAATATAACAGAATATCAGCAACTCGCTTATAAATGAGAATAATGGTACAGATAGAATTGTTACTAGTTCTTACTAGAGCCTGTGTGTTTCCTACTGGAATTAAAACAACAATATACGATCAAAATTCAACAGATAATATAAGGTCATTTAACTGTGGGTCAAAGATTTGCTATTTCTGAAATAAATTTTATCACTTTACACTTCTATCAAAACAACTAACACGAGCTATCGCAGATACAAAGACACAAATGAAAATTATAAAATGATTAAAAAATCACGAAACTCGGAATTAATAAGTATTCGATGCAACATATCACTCCTATGTTAGTTTTAAATACAATGACAATCCTTGGGTTCTAAGTATATACGTTATAGATGTGTGCATGTTAAAATCGGTACAAAATTTAAAAAAAGTAACAGCTCTCATCTTGAGGCTAATTAGGCCTGCATAGATCAACTAGTCTCAAAAATAAATGTAACTAATATTTCAGCAATAATTGTAATTCGCATAGCAATATTATATTACACGTGATGTACCTTAAGCTAACATATGTGATGTGCATTTATTAAGTGCCTAAGAAGGTTATTAATCCGTATATTTTGGATTCAGTAATTCTTAATTTTAACAGTAAGTTGTGCTTTTTTTAATTTATCCTCAGCTCCTCCAAAAACTGTTGGAAATATAAAAATTATGATGCCTTTTATATCGTATTGTTGTCTTTCTTAACTGAATATAGCAGCATATAAATTTAAATATTGAATTGACAATCTTTATTTCTTGTAGTTAGTTGGTGGGCAGAAATTTAAAAAAATTCAAATAATGGAATAGATTACAGAAGCAGCTATACTTTTTTATGAACGCAAAGTATATCTAGCGTGTAGCGAGTTTAAAGTAATATTTTATAGGTAGAATATTACACTTGTAGCCTCTTAGTTACAAGTACAAAAATATGCTCATAAGTACAGTTTTTTAGTTATATTTTATTGCACACAAAATAAAAATTCATTTTACCTTAACTTACACATGCACACATATAGTTATACATATTTATACGTACGATTAAGAAAAAAAATTATTGCAAAACTAAACAAATACAGCAGTAAAACGCAACCTTGATTTCCAAAACTAATTTGTAGAATTGTGTGTGATAATTTGTAAATATTAATCTGTGTATTTATTAAATCCATTGTAAACTGTAGATTTTACAAAATATTTTTGCATTACTAAAGCAAATACGCAAGAAATATTTATTCCTACAGAAATATTTGTATTACTATTGTTCTTCATCGTACTTAATCATTGACAGAATTTCCATTCATAAAAGTGGTAAATATTGAATTATGCATGACAGCAAATTGAAGTGATCCCTAGATAAATGCAGCATTTTTGTGTCTAGTGAAAAGTAACTGTAAACATGGAAACAACTTCAAAACTTCAGAATTGAAACCAATAAATAAAAATATATAAAATTGGTGTGACAAAACCTAGAGAAAAATTTATTCTAGTCATTAACCAACACGGCGCCGCACAACCACTGAAACATTTTGTGTGTTCCACCTGCAGCCAAAATAACTGCAATTCCCGCAAATCTTAAAGATAATATATATATATACAGACATACACACACAAAAACGATTTTTTTTAAGTTGGCACTTCATTTCATCCACTGATACCCCTAATTTATCTCCAAAGATGGAAGAGTTTGTTGACTTTTTGTAGACTAATTGGTTGTACATCTTTCTATAAATGATTGGTAACAAATTATTTATTAAAAATGTATACTTTACAGTAAATTTATCCTGGTAAAGAAAATAAACGTGTAAAGTTTACATGCAGAATAGTCTATGCATACACTGTAAAAATTCTGAAGTCAGTAGCCAGTGGTTCTTCTATTTATGATGGGTCAGCTGGAAATACATTTTTCCGCGCTATACTTGGACTAGCTTGGCATGGTATTACTTGAGTTGGGGTAAGTTCAGCGTGACGTTATTAAGCTGCGCTCCCTTGCGCCATGTTTGCACCGGATGGTTAAGTAGACGAAAGTAATGCGGCGAGAGTGTGCATGTGTGGTAGGTTGGGTATGGAAGGCAAAAATAACAAGGAAAAAGGGGAGGGGTGAGGAGTCTGCGTGTTGCCGCTAAGAGAATCCATGAACATACTATAAGACGCGACAGACAGTACGTTTATATGGGTATGGTGTTAGAAAATAAGTTAGAAAACCGAGTTGAAACTCGGGTCCCTGTAACATTCGCTTTGCTAGCATACATACAATGGCGGAAAATATCAATAAGCGCAGCATCAAAAAATAATATTTAAAGATATATTTTTGTGTAAGGAACTGATTGTAAACAACAAAATATATAATTTATGAACTAGCATGCGACTTTGTTAAATGAAATTATGTATATTGCTTTATTCACCCTTTACGAATTTTTTTCTTCATTGCAATTAAAATAAATGTTTAGTTAGTGAAATTAAGTTTGTAATGCGTGCTTGCGTCTCGTTTTTGCTCTACAGATGTTATTTCCTAGACGGTCACAGAAGTAACTGAAATATCGGTTTGGTCGTTTATACGGCATAAAGAACTCAACCCACAACGGAAAGCTCAAATTAAAAATTTAGAAGTGAATGCTAGGTATTGCACTGTTTATACATGTGCCTACTTTACTTTCTGAAATTCGTTTTTCGTCATAAATGTACTGTGTGAGGCAAGTAATGCTACGGATTTGCTATCGCAGTAAGTCCCTAAGTAAACTTATGCTGTTAGTTATGACAATTATCGACGCAAACGTGGCTCGGAAGTTATCACAATGCGTAAAGAAGCTTCTGCAAAATAGCCTATTTCTTCCTTGAATGATTTTGGAATAGCGTGGAAAACCATACATATTAAATGGCCGGTTCACGGTTTGTTTCCAAGACATTTTGAAAGCATGTCCATGATTCAACAATAAGTGCTGCTGCACGTGATGAAAGTTGGAACCACGCACGCTAGGACTAGCAAGAATAGATTTCGGTCCAGTATGCGCACTTTGCCAATGTTATAGGCCCATTAAGATGTGGCGTCAATTATTCTTGCGAATGCGCAAACGTCTTCACGGTGTAATCTTCAATGGAGCACACGTTTGAACACTATTAAGTTGCAACATCGCAAAAACCGAAATAATAAAACAGGGCCGCGCGAATCGTAATAGATGCTACTGTCTTAAGTAACTATTTTGACACTATTCTATGTAGAGGATATGAAAATTATATTATTAATGTTTTAAAAAATAAAAAATGTAATTTTTGGTTGAAAACTGTGGACGCATGCGCAGTTGTACCATTTTATATCCGACCGATAATGGTTAAAATGCGCTGTCTTTTTAGGCATAATTTCATTAACCTTGTCGCTGCAATACTATGCACACTTTGGTGAAGTAATTTTAAACTATCCGGTTTGGTAATAAACACAACCATTATGAGGTAAAATAATACAACTTTTGTAAAAATTACGTTTATTTGTTTATAGATATTGACATAGTATATTACGTGGGTTTTAAACAATTACATAAACATATTAGGTACTAGATATTTGTTATTTAACACGGTGTACTTCACGTGATTTTAACACTTACGGATTCGGTTATTTCTATATATAAGACACGTTGTATGCATAGATTTACCAAATATCTTTAGTTGAATTACGCTGTCCTTGAAGGCGTAATCTTCAGAAACTAATATATGAAATATATTGCAGACGTTGGTGATGTAATTATGAACCATATTTTTTTGTTAATACACACCAACCTTTGTGAGGTAAAAATAAAACAACACGTGTAAAATTACGTTTGTATGTTAATAGATACTTACATTGACAACTACGCGAAATTTAAACAAACTTTCGGCGTTCTTCTACAGTAAAATGAAAGGGTTAAATGCTTAACCTATTTGTTATTTAACATGGCGAGCTTCGTGTTATTTAATACACACGAATGGAGTAAATATGATTTACGAAGCATGTTCTTGTAAACGTCACTTCAATAAATTTGTTTTGCTAAAATACATTGTCTTTGTAGGCGTAATTTCTTAAAGCTTGTCTATAAGATTTTATGCATACATTGCTAAAGTAATTTTGATTCCTCTGTTTTGTTAATGTACACAACAGTTTTAAGGTGAATTAAAATGACATGGGAAAAATTACGTTTGTATGTTTACGTACATTAACACCGGCAACTACATGGGAATTAAACAAACATTCGGTGTCTTCAAAAATAACATGGAAGTGTACATACTCACATTTGTTATTTTACGCTGAATTGTAAGTGTAGTTTTATACACACAAACTTTGTGATTTATATTTATGCTACATGTTGTTGAAAACAGCACTTTACATATCATGTAGTGAAAAATTACACTGATAATGTAGGTATAATTTTCCAAGACTTGTCACAGGGAAATGATGCAAACATTGGTGGAGTTATTTTTAAGTACGTATTTTATTAATTTTTGTTATACATTGAGTGGTGAAAAGAGAATGACATGTGTAAAATTACTATTTCATGTTCATAAATATTAATACTGACAACCATGAGGGATCAAAACAAATATTTTTTTTTTAAACAGTTACATGCATTTGTGAATATCCAAAACATATATTTTTAATGTTATTTCCTCTCTCTTTCAATGTTGGTTGGTGATCTATTATTATTGATTCAAACACCGGCAGTTTATGCCCTTAGATACTTCGGAAACTCCGAACTTGTTCCGTCAGTCCCACGAGAGATGATATGCTATATTGCTTATCGTGCTAATGCTTTTGATCGCGACTTCCCGCGAATTTCCGCGAATTGACCTGTGAGATACGTCCACCCATCGTGAAGGTTGCAGCAGAATTCTCTTTTCTCCGCGGCTTCCCACAAACGTCCACGGTGGCTCCAAGCGACGCGCCCACCCTTCGTGGAGGTTGCCGCAGGAGTGCCTCTTAACTTTCGCCTTCGCGCCTACGTGGCGAAATCTCCTAAGCCCGCCCCCATTTTAACTTTCAGCCAATCGCGTCTCTCGCGGGTGACGACGACAACAAACCCTGATATTCCTCCGTATCAAATTATTGCATATTTTTAAAATTCATTCACATTAACATTAATACGCCTATGAAATTTACAAAATTTTATAAATTTCTGATGAATGATTACAAAATTAATATTAAATTGCTCAGCAGAGGGGTGGGCGTAACCACGCCTCTCGGTGCCATCATTTTCAGCATCCAAGTTGCGCGTCCTTCTTCGGCTCAAGGCTGTTCGCTCGCTTTCACGTCCTGGTTTTTTCCTAACTTTCCCTCCCCTGCTGTGTTAAGCGTCAATCTGCCGTGACACAATGCCACAATCCTCTGGTCATACTGCGCCTCTCGCCAGTACTCAAAACTAAATTACACATTAATTACTTTAAACAAAATTTTGCAATTGAGTCACATAAAACAAACAATCCTAATCACAATGCAATTTCAACTGGCTTTCTACGACAATTCTAACTTAATTTACAGTATTTGCAATATATATTATTTATTTACATTTAAAGGCTATGTGCCGGTTACATTAAATACACACAAGTTAATGTAATTATATTATAACAATAAGGATAATTGAAATTTACACGACAAGCTGCTGTCTCAAGCATTTTACACAACGTTTGGTGTAAAATTATATCTCCCATGACGATATATTACGGTTTATTTAAAGTTTTATCTGCAACAATGTTATGTAATTTTCACACTTCTTCAACAGTTCTCCTGCAGAAATGTGAAGTTCTTTCGTTTTCTATAACTTGTTCCGCTGAAGACCCATAGTCAGTATCAGGTTCAGCCGTATTTACTCTAGGACTTTTTGGTAATATTAGGCTTTCTTCCTGGTAAATAAGTTTACGACGAGTTGTCTACCGGCAAGAGTAATTTTTTATAACTTTCTTTAGTGTCGACCCAGAGCGTTATAATACTCACATAGAGATAATTATTTCTTATTCAATTAATCTGAAATAAATAATTTTGAGGATCATTAAGTCATCCCTGTTGTCACAAACTATCCCCAGTTTACGGTAATGGTATTAACAATTACGTATTCAAGTCATTTAATCTTCGTAATTGGTGGTCATATATTACTAAACTTTACTGAAACTAACAACGTAAAATTATATTTATATGTCTTACTACGCAATGTAGGCTATACGGAATCTGGAGAAAATTTGGGAAATGTTTCTAGAATATATCACATAACCAAAAAAAAATCTAAGGGCAACAGTTTCAAAAATTTGGATACCATATGACCAAAATACATAAAACTGAAGTCGCTTTACTGAGTTCTACGTGAGTACAGAATTAGGTGAAATTCTGAAAAAAATTATTCATATACTTCATGTGATAATTTTTTTAAATTGTCAGCAATTTGATAGTAAGAACGTGACGTAAACTGAATAAATAAACGCTAAGTTAACTTTCTAAGTACTATATCAGTACAAAGTTTGATAAAACTCTGAAAAATAGTTCCTTAGATATCTCGTGTAATCATGATGTGTTAATACGACCTACATGTGTATCCAGTGTGAAGTTCTGAACAATTGTTCCTAAGAAAATTAGTGTAATTAATAGAGCCACGGTTTTATGGCGAAAAGATTTTTGGACCATTTGGTTTCCATGTCTTATGTTCACATCCGCAACTCTGTTTCATGGTCAGTGATTGGACGTTTTTACTGTCACACGTCTTGAGGTTCTACTGACAAATCACAGACGTATTACATCAGTATCTGAGCAAAGACACGCTGCCAATAGCCGCGAGCAGAGCTGCCGAGGGGCATGCGAGACACTGAAACTAAATGTTGCAAAAATCTTTTCGCGACAAAATCGTGGCTCTAGTAATTAATATACGATCAGACAACCTCCATTTTAATAATACGAGCATGGAATGAATAAAAACACATAAAAGTAAAGCCAACTTAAAAATATTATATTTCCACTAAACGAAATACACTGAATTCAAGCAAACTTAGTACGTAGTTATTCCAAGTTTTATCAAATATGGAAAAAATATTTCCTCTACTGTGTCATCTCATGTTAAAAATATAAACATTGCCGTTTTGAAAATATGAACATAGATTAACGAAATACACAAATGTTTAGTCAGAATATTGAACAATACATGTGTACCAAAATTGATGAAATTTAGAAAATATTTCCTCCGATACGGCATACTATGCTGAAAATAAAAAACGGCCACCGATTGTAAAATATGAACATAGAATGAACGAAATAGGTTACTGTTCAGTAAAGTTATGTCAGCTTTGTGTGTAGTAAATGTGTACCAAGTTTGATGAAATTCCTAGAAATAGTTTCTCAAATATGTCATATTATGATAAAATTATGTAAATCGCAACCATTTTGAAAATATAAACATAAGATGAACGAAAAACATACAAGAAAAGTCAACTTAGTATGTATATGTAGTGCATGTGTACTGAGTCTGTTGAAATTCGGGAAAATATTTCCTCAGATACGTTATACTAGGTTAAAAATATAAAAATGGCCACCAATTTAAAGTATGGAAACAAAATTAATTAAGTACACGTAGCCTACGTCCAGTCAGCTTTGTATGATGCACATGTGTATTGAGTTTGACGAACATGAGAGCCATTATTCCTCAGATATGTCAAATTATGGAAAACAATTAAAAAAGAGCCCATTTTGAAACTATATATATATGTCATTAACAAAACAAATACTAGTCAAGTTATCTTACTAGGTTCTTTATATGTGCCGATTTTGACGAAATTCTAAAATATGGTTTCTTAAAACATGTAATGTGATAGATAAATGTTCAAAAGGTTGCCCTTTTGATGATATAAACATAGCATAAGGAAATACACAAACATCAAGTCAAATTACTACCCACTTTGATGAAAATTGATCTACGGATTCGAAAGTTATGAGAGAGAGACATAAAGACATATACAGACGCGCGAACTCGTAAGCCTATATTTCGTACAGGAAATTAGGCTAGGAACGAAGAAACGCATAAAGGAAGTCAGAAATGAATAGTCAGACAAACATACAAATAATTTCGAAATTGGAATACATTCGGTACAAAATGAAAATTAATGAAGAGGGTTTTTTTTTTTTTGCATACCGAGGTGAATTCTTACTTTGGAATTACTTGTGCGTTTGTCAAAGCCAACCATTTCAAGTAATGTTCATGTGTTTCTTTTCTGCTCATTTTCTTGTGCATAGTCCTTTATTTTATGTAGCTGAGAGTTTTCTGCGATTCAGCGACAATCGCTAGCAAATGCGTGTATGCAACAAAACACTTCAGTTTGCCACACGTTTTTTTTTTCTCACAGTCAATTTATAAAGTCACTCTCTAATGATTTTCCATCTAACTACGACAATGCACAATAAGCTACTTACTGCAAGGTGTTGCTATGTTCATCCGTCCCGCGCATTTAGAGAAAGGTGCATGCAGATATTCTGCGCACGTTGTTTCAGACCAAATAGCATATATTGTAGAAGAAAATTTTCTCGTATCTATGCCTGAACTGGAAGAAAGTATTCAAGAAATTTTCAACACATTCGCAATCTAATTTCCCTTTGTGAATGAGAGAGAGCGAGAGAAAAAAGAGAAGTGGTTTCTATGATTCTGTTTTTTTAATAACTGAGAAATAAGAAAAAAATTGGTTGATTGAAACTCCATTCCTCCAGCTTTATGTATTTAGCAAGAAAGACGTGAAGTTCCGGACCAATTTGCTGAGGCCAATGCGACACCCAGCCGTCAACCTCTGCCTGCCCCCCCCCCCCCAATCCACTGACCCCAGACTTCGTTCCGAGAAACCTGCTCCAGTCCATGTTACATGTTAACACAAGGGACAACGTGCACCCTTCACGCTGTTCAGAAGCACCACTTCCTCCTTCAAGCCAGCCCTTAAGGAATCATAACAACTCAACATAATAAAACCTAACAACAAGAAACTGACAGCATTATAAAGTAAGTAAAATACAAAACAACAAACCAAGGAAATACATACGGTTGTTAGGTTTTTTGTAAAGGAATCATAAACGAATTGCAAGGAAATCACTACTATAGCAAAAGACACATGACTTCAAGTATAATGACGATGAGCCATTTCCAAAAGAACACTCCATGGATCCCGAACAAAAATAATAATAATACAGTAAAACAACATCATAGCCTCTACAATATTAGCAACAAGACTTGAAAATTACTCTGAAAATTACGGATAAAATTTGAAAAATTCCAATAAATACAAAAGATAAAAGCAGATACAAGCTAAACAAAAAAATGAGCGCATGTCTTTTTAGTATCCCAAAATCGTGCGACGCTACGGCATAACCAACAGACTGCAGACTTATTGGAAACCCTAAATTGTTGAAGATAAGGTAAGGTAAAAAGGCTTTGCGTCTCGTTGACGTCTATGTTATCAGAGATTGTGACACACGACTTGATACAATTACAGGAGCATGGAAAACCGAAATCAGGATGGCCAGAGCCGAGGATCGAAACCGGGTCCTCCCGACTGCGAGTCCAGCGTATCACCGTTGCGCCACTGGCTCGGTTTAAATTGTTGAAGGATGTAAAATTTTGCAGAAGCAATATCAAGTCACGCCCCTACAAATGGTGTATACTAGTTATATTAGTTAATAAACTGTGTATAAATGTTGTATACATACAATTCACAGTCGTATACTATGTCCTTAACAGTAAGAAGCTATTTTTAATTTTTATTAATTTATATAACATGGTATATGCTCAGAAACATAAATGAAATATTGCACAATTACCTCTGAGAAATCTACCAAAATCTTGAGGTAACTTTAGAATAAGCATTCGCAATCACCCGATCGGCATTGTACGAGTTACAAAACAAGTTTTCTAAAAACTCAACTTCCAGTAAAGGTTATCTCTGCGTAAACATGTGCCAGTTGAAATATTTAAGGTGTTTTCATCTGGAGTAGAACCAGAACATAAGACACGATTGACGAGGCCATGGAAGGTAAGAGTGTCAGGTCCAGAGTAAAGAAGCCACCCGCAGTAAACACCAGCTCTGTGCTGTATATCTGGTCTGCAAACTGTTCCAACTGCTCTACTATCTCCTCGTGTATTCCTGGCTGCAGGAGCAGGTCCTGTACTATGTCTGCTGTTCTCCTGCCAGCCTGCACTGTGGCGCTGCATGCAGAGATTACTGTTACTATCAGAATTATGTAAGCACCAGTGCAGACGGAGAATATTAAGAAGAGATTAAAGTTGCCATAACGTTCATCTATGGACGACTTACTGGTCAAGGAACTAAGCGATAAAAATGTGAAAAATATCAGGTGGACGAAAGCAGTCAATAGGCTGAGGAGAACGAATACTCCATAACAAGTGTTTATTAAGGAAATTATTCCAGTCAAATTGTTAAAAGATTTTCTGATTGAAATTGTTTTCTCAGCACAAACAGACAAATTCGTATGTGCCCTAACACAAGTTTGTTCGTGTATAGATCCTGATAAATCATCTTGTCTTTGAAAACAAATGTAAGTATTAATAGCATCTACATTCCTCCGAAGTTCAGATCTCCTTGGGTGAACCAACGTGTCATCTCGTTCCACATTACAATGACACTGAAGTTGTAAGTTTAGATGAACGAACCTTTGTCGGATAAGAAGTATAAAATTTGTATAAATGGCTACCATCGCCACAATTATTATATCTTGAGTGCCACGCAAAAAAGTTAAAATATTATTTACTGTACTTTCATTCATCATAAGTTGGCATATGACGAAGTAAACACATGGTACCAAATAAATACATAGCAGAGATATTTTCGTGGACTTGGACCATTCTCTGTAGCAGTCTGAGGTTTTTGGTAACACGATATTATCTACGGCCTGAAATGTATTAATAATTTCCTGCCTAGATTTGTGGTTAAAACACATGCCCAACAGAGACACCAAACATGTTAGGAAAGTTAGTGTTCTGGGAATTGCGTATGAAAGCACATACATTGAAACAGAGCTGCTATAAATAACACGATTGAACATATCACCAATATAGGATGTAAAGGTCACTACAACAACAATAAATGTATACACGGTTAATTTTGTGGATCTCACGAGGTTTGTCTTATTGTCGCCATTATGGTCAGGAGTTGTGGTATATATAAATGTTTCCAAGCCCAGAGCCCGGGATGATATCTTGATTGGCTCAAGGCACGTATTGAAGTCTTCTTCTGCTTTATCTACTACCACTTCTGCTTCATTATCTTGGCATTGATTATCTAAAGCAAAAAAAAAAAAAAAAACAGAAATAAAAGTGCTGAAATAAGCTATACAATTACAATACTTATTAATTCGTTAAATTTTTGTGCTTTTACAACATTCCATAAGGAAATTTTAAATGTTGAATATTAGCACACATAGCACTGTAGAAATAATTTTGGGATTCAGTTTGTCAAATAAAAGTACACTGCATGAGATATCAGCAGTTGCTGCCTAGGCTGTGATGAGTAGACAAGAGGCAAGACAATTTCCTCTAAGAACTTTGTAACTCTCAGTAACTTTTTCTATAAATACACCACGGTTAATGTAGGGGCTAGAGCACCACTACCAAGGCTTATATCCAGGGTGTATTCACGGCGCGGACAGACCTCGATTTTTTTTGGCAGGTCGCAACTTTGACGAAGGCCTTTCTCGGGACACCCGTTTACACGACTTTCACAATCCGTCACTTCTCTACCGCAGGGAATCATTCCACGTCATCGTACATATCTATACAGACTGACGCCTACGGGCACCCAAGTCAGAGGTATATTCTTAAGACGTGAAATTCTGCCCACGGGTACCCAAGTCAGAGGTATATTCTTAAGACGTGAAATTCTGCCCACGGGTACCCCTTCCATGCGCTATGAACCTTACTTTGAGAGATTGTTTCCCCATGAAAGTTTGGACAAGTAATGAACTGAAACACTTCCGTATGTTTCCTGTTGTAGATATGTGCCTTTCAATGACGAAGTACTTTGAACTTAATTTCCAAGTAATTACAGTACTTTACACTTACAAAATAAGAAGTTCTTTTGTATGGTATCTTCTAATAATTGTCATTATTTGTATTTGACAACTCAACGAAAATTATTAAGAAATTTCATTGCATGTTAAAAAATTAAAACAGTTTTTTTATTACCTTTCTGTGTTGTCTTCTGCTGGTTCGGAATGCTACAGGTGCTGTGTGTGGCCTCTGCATTTGTAATTGTATACATCGTCCAAGAACTTACAGCAGATCTGTAAATCTGATGCCTTGAAGTTTCTGAATAGAACAAACGATAAAATTATAAAATATATTACTTAAAGAAAATTAATTACTTTTACTCAAAATGAATGGGACAGATTCAAATTGTGACACACTGAACTAGTCTATAAAATCCATAAATTCTACTTGTGTTATCCATATCCAACCCTTATGATCAGAGAATATATTTGGTTGCAAACCCCTACCACAGCCTTTGATAATTTGGAGAGCTTGAAATGATCCCATTTCCCAGAAGATAAAATCTTCTTTATGTTTCAAAAATGTCTTATAGAGAATGAAGGTCTTAATGTAAATTTAAGTAAAGTAACATTACTAAATTGCTTCTTTGAATAACACGTAACGCCACTTACTTACACATGATACACACTATTATAGTTGCTACATAATTATATACATGTATGCCTTTACATAGACTTTAACCCACTAAGAGAAATTATCATCAACGCAAACAACAGTCCTACCAAGTACAGGCATATATATATATATATATATATATATATATATATATATATATATATATATATATATATATATATATATACACACACCAACACACACACACACACACACTAGCTGTCCCTTTGCGGCTTCGCCCGCGTGTACTATAGAAAAGAGTAACTAACTTTTAATTACGTATTAATTAGCGGTGTTACTATATTCTCTGTATATCTTTAAAACAACAAATACAAACAGCTTAATCCAGTCCACTTCGCTGAGCGTACTTTAATTGCAAAACATCTTTGTTTTAATTCATCTTTATTTCTCTATAAAATAGCTGCACGGCTGCGGCTTTGCCCACGTGAAATTATGTAATGTAAACAGTAACTCTGAATTAAATATGTGACGAAGGCATTTAACAGCTAGCGTACTCAATAACAGTGAACTATAAATTGTCTTAGCTTAGTGTAAAGAGCGCACGCAATGTGCTCGTATGATGCCATAGTAATTCCCATCGCAAAGTCTTGCACGGGATACGAACCCGTAACCCCACCCCTCCCACACCACAATCTTTATACAATACCTGAGTGAATACTTAAAGGCAGACCGTGATAATTATTTCGTATGTACAGGTTACAGTCCAAAGAGGTTTTATTTATGAGTAGGTTGGCAAACAGAAACCACTGTTGGGTTATTTCTCCATGATCATTCCCTTTTTTTCGTGAGACTGTAACATTTTACTGCTTTTAACATCCTTAATTTTCGAATTTCATAAAACCCGGAATTTGAATTGTAGATATTTACATAAGCTCCATTCTTATCAAAAAATCATCTCGATATCTCAACGGGTAGGTATAAGCGGTACAGCTGATTATTTGAAAACACATTTTGTTTTACAGCTTTCAAGGACGAATTTCGAAAAATTCTGAAATTACTTTTATGATAATTACGTAAGATTTATTTTAAAGCAAAACTATTTCAATATTTCCACAGGTTTAGGAGATAAGTGGGAGTAATTAAAAACACGTTATATTATTTTAAGAACTTTTAAGGAAGAATTTCGAAAAATTCTAAAAACTGTTTTTAGATATTTATTTAAGCATCATTTTAAAGAAGAAATCACCTCACTATCTGAAATGGTTTAGGAGAAATCACGGATTAATGAAAAACACTTTTTATGGATTTTCACCCCTTAGTTTTTGAATTTCGCAAAATCGAAAAATTCGCCGATATGCATTTGTTTAGGCAACATTTTGAAGTTAAAAAATTTATGACAGTTTTCCCGGTTAATGAGATATCAGGGATTCTTTGAAAACCCAGTTCACCCCTTTTCACCCTCTAAATTATCGAATTTTGAAAAATCTGTTCTTAGTGGGTGCCTACCGGGTAAAGGAAAGCGTTCATCAAGATGTCATGGTTCGAGGTCCAGCAGTTCGAGCTGTGCGTTGACGAGTGAGTGAGTATGTCAGTCAGGACACTTCATTTTATATATATACACATATATACACATACGCCTAAAAATATTTGTCCCGGAAGTTCTCCAACGAATTACGTGTGATTTTGCAATGTGACCTAGCATGACACTGTCAGAGTAAGTTATGTAAAAAATATCCACCGGACACAATCACTTCACGTTCAGGATTACTGATCTCCTCCTTGGCGCATCAACACTTCCGCACATTCTCCAATTAGATAAATACCCAGTGAGAGCGAACCCAAGGGCAGGGTATCACACCCAAAAAGCAGACTTCAAAACTAGAAGCCTGTGCGCACCCGCCATTGCCTGAGGAGTTTCTTGAAATGAAGTCCTACAATGGAGGAGCCATAGAATACAAGGGCAGGAAACACGTCACGTCCTCGAGGAAACTGACGGCAAATTCCGCCAATCGACCCAACAGAAAAAGAACCCAAATCAACTTGGTGGGAGGAAATTGGTCTTACTGTTACACCGCCTCGGATACTAGCTTCTTAACTATTACCGACCATAGAATTATTTTACAATAACAGTAAAGTTTGGACTTAGGGGTCCCAGTTGATAAGGGTCTTTCAAAACCAACACTTTACGTAGTGGTCGGTTCACATGCCACATATCGGATCAAACCATCAATGTGGATGCCTTTTCATAAAGTGAATATATTTCGTATATACAACTTCAAGCTTTATGTTGTTGTTCTAAAAGTCACTTGCAACATACCAGGAGCGAAGTATCCGTAGAAGACGCCTGCGTTCTTCCACAATGAGTGGTCAAATGCCACTTCAACTATAGGCAGTGTGTTTGCTCTCTGTTTCCACGGCAACACAAAAATAAACCGCTTTGCAGGTCTACCGTAATCACTCAGTTGGTGACAGCTGTTATTTCTTAGTGTACACAGCAACAGTTGCTCTAGCTCGTTATTTTCCTGGTTTTATCGATTGCTTTCGGAACACTTCTACAATTTATGAGAACATTTTTACTTGCATTGCTACCACACAACTTTCTTTCGTTTAGTAATAATTTTGTAACATTTTGTTTCATTTCTATTTTTAGCAGTTTCGTTGTAGTTATTCTGCATTTGACCAGTTAATAAAGGTATAGTAAACATCGCCATGGGGATGGAACATTCGCAGAAATCCAATCAATACAAAAATGCAGTACTAACAGAAGAAAAACATTTTATATTACCTACGTTATTAGTGAACATATTTTCGTATATTTATTCATTGGACGCATAGTTATTCTTCTTTCATACAGGTGTGTACATAAAGGACTAACCACGTTTTACATGAATGTGTTTATCATCAGTCACAGTTGCAACGGAAATCGTAAAGAAATAGAAAATTAATATGAAATCATTTCATTGATACATGCCGTATATTTAAATTTACGTATATTTTCAACGTAATAGTTTCATGGTGCAATTCCCAATATTCGGGATATCGAAATATGAACCAATACGTGGACGTGAAAATACATCGAAAACATGTGGAAATGTCATAGAAAACACACAAAACTAATTTTTAAATTTTGTCCACGGAAAATGTCTTACTCCAAGTCTTAGCTGCGCATATTAATTTCTGCTCATAGCATTGATAATTTTATCCTTTCTCAGCAGGTAAACTATTTCTGTGAATTTTTTTGGAACGTGTTGTAGTGTTTCTGCGCATAAAAGAATTTTGAGGGAACCTTCCCGTGTACGATTTCCATGTCACTTTACAAGTGAATCTAAAATGTCTTAAAACTAAATATGGTTATAATAAACAGTCAGCTAGGTTATAATAGCCTCAACTTGAATAGCATCTGTGTGTATGAAAGCGAAGTGTAACATTTCTGTACTGTCGCATGGCCAAGTAAAAAAAAAAGCCGACTCCCCCCCCCCCTCCTGTGGCTTAGTTGGTTGAGCGGCCGGCTTTGGTGCGGGGGGTTCTGGGTTCGATTCTCGGGTCTGGCTGGGTGTTAATTTGTGTTTGTCCATTGGGTCTCAAAAATTGTCGCTATACAAATTGTCTCACGAAATGTACTGGGGTCACTCGAATTAAGTCACATTAAAGGGGGGAATGTTTAAAAAAAAAAGTGAACAACATGGCACAACAATATCACGATGGTCTCATATTCAGGAAGACTCAGGGTCGATTCCCGGCTCCGGCCGTCCTGATGAGGTTCTTAATTATTTACCGAAACCTTTTAACGTGCAAAGAGACGTGAAGTCCAACCATTGATACAAAAAATTTATTTTACGTTGCATTATTTTTTTCCATGTGAATTCTTACATCGACAGTCTATTATGGTAGGTATATATTTCGAGTGTGGTTACAATACTCTTTGCATGTTGATCTGTTCTATACAAAAACGAGCACGTCCTGTCCTGAAAAATATTTATAATTTTACCGTGAGCATTGTACAACACATATTCATACCAAAGTGCCCTATATATTCCCTAGTTATGAACATGTTCAATATTTCTTTAATTCTCTACGTGTTTGCGTAGTCACTATCCTTACATATGAAACGTTAAGATTCTAGTGGAGTCGCTGTTATTCATATTATACAAATCTTTCTTTTTTTAATTCCGTACTAATATTATTTTACTTTTTTTTTTTAATTTCTCAGTACAATTAAGTATTGCAGGAATGTACTACATTTAGCATGTGATTACAAATAATTATTTACGAAAAGACTATTTTACCCGACTTAAACCACTGCTAATCTAGGACCCTCATATGTTCTTGCAAGTAGTTAATGTGTTGTCGCAAGACGCTGCAAAAGTATATTATCTGCATTCGTATGCGTGTCTGTATTTCTTAGTTATGTGTACTTCCATATCACTTGTTATCTCCTCTCTTTTAATGTTGTGGGTTTCTATTACTATTGATTGAAACACCGACAGTTATGTCTTTCGATACTTCAGAAACACCGAACTTGTTCCGTCAGTCCCACGAGAGATGATATGCTATATCGATTATTGTTCTAAAGCTTTTAATCACGCCCCCCCCCCCCCCCCCCCCCCCCCCCCCCC
>PNEQ01102615.1:0-27290 GCA_003012365.1 Medauroidea extradentata | reverse complement strand
TTTTTTAAATTCACACATATTAATAACATTAATATCCATTTGAACTTATGACCAAAATTGTATACGTTTCTGATAAATAATTATAAAGTTAACATTAAATGGCACCCAGGGGGGTGGTGTAGCCACGCCTCTCACTGCCCCAGTTTTCAGCATCCAAGCTACGCGCCCCTCGTCGGCTCAAGGCTGTTCGCTCGCTTTCTCCTCCAGTTCTTCTAACTTTTCCTCCCCTGCTGTGTTAAGAGTCAATTTGCAGTGACGCAACGCAACACCCCTCTGTTGCTACTGCGACTCTCGCCAATACATAAAACTAAATTATATATAAATACCTTCAAACAAACTCTTGCATTTGAGTCACATAAAACAAACAATTCTAACCACAATGCTATTTTAACTGACTTTCTACAACTATCCTAACCTAAATTACAGTATTTACAATATATATATATATATAAATAATGTTTAATTAATTTAAAGGCTATATGCCGGTTACACATTGTTACTGTTGTTTCACTGGAAAGAAGTTCTGTGATAACGAAAATGATAAATGTTACTTTATGTTCTTTTACAAGAACGTCCGAAGTATTCAGATGAAATCACACTCTTATTTACTCCCCTACCGATACGTAATCATTTAGTAAGGAGTTGAGATGTCATCCACGGACACTCCGGTTTGCTGAAAACGCTGTTATGATTCTATAACATTTACGAGGCTGTGACATTAGTTTAACATTACACTCGAGATTATAGTTTAGTCATTACGTATTACGCAATAACACACTATCAAATACTCGTTCGATGATGTTTGGAACATATTAACTTGAGTCTTACTACTTATAATACAGTACATCACAGTGTACAATATAATCGTATTACGTAATTCGTGAAGGGAGGTCGGCTTTATCAACGTTTATAATTATAAGGCTATATTTAGAGCCAGTGGTTTTTTGTGACAAGAATTTTGCAACAATTTTTTTTCAGTGCCTTATGTGCACATGTGCAACTCTGGTTCATGGTTATTAGCAGAATATAATATGGCAGAGGTGTGGCTCACTTGACTGCACCAACCAGGAGAATGTTACCGCGACACCACACTTCCGTGTTTTGCGGTTAGTACACCGAGACGCCGAAAGTTAAAAACTTCCAATCATTGACCAAGAGGCAGTGATATAGATGTGCACTTAAGGCGTTCAAACAATGGTTTTTGCAGAATTATTTATAACAAAAATAATTTTCTTTTGCTATATTATTCGCAAGCCACTAAATAGTTAGATCAACAGTCCAACTTTAATCATATTGCCCAGGATCATATGATGTTGCTGTTACGGGGATTGGAACATCGTCAAATCTGGACGTCCAAGTGCATATTGGTAGCGAAGTGACACGGGCGTCGACATGGAGCAGACAGACCCCGTGGATAGCGTCACACGCCGATATATTGTCCTTCATATGGCGAAGTGTATCGTTGGGTTTTTGGAGTGAGAGATTGTGCTGTTACATTATATCAAGTGTTAAATATTTATGTACAATGAGTCATGGCTGGCCTTGTTAGGAAACTGTGTGGTGATGTGAAGTGCTCAGACGGTCCTACTTACAACGAGCTGCCTGATTCATAGCTGTGTTTGACCCAGGAGTACTGCATGAATCATATCAGTATTTATGAAAGCTCATGGGCTGGACGAATAGGTTTTTGCGTAACATATTATGGCAAAACTAATCAGTGTTACATTAATATATTTTGTAGCAGCACGTATAACTTCTGGGAAGGCCGAGTGAACGATGGACACATAGATGTGTGTAAAGAGAGACTGGTGGGACTTCCAGGGAAGAGTGAAACAGAGAAGACTCTAAACAGACTGTCGTATTAACGTTTAAGCAACTGTACATCAAATGTAAATGTTTATCTTATAAATAATACTAACACTTATATTTCCTAATTTACTACAAATCGTTGCTTTACAATCCTAGAAGACATTTTATATCTGAATTTTAAATTTGTAAAGATAACGTTAGGTATGAAATGCGAAAAATGCCAAACTCCCGTTTGTTCTGCTATACTTCCATAAACCTTGCACAGCAATGCTTTGCATAAATGAGGTAAAGTTCAAGGAGATACTTATACAAGCGACTAGTTCGGTGTAGGGCTTCATGAAGAGAAGAGAAACTCGTAAAGCTGTGGAAGATAGCTGAAATTGGACTATGACAACTAAGCAAACTTCGCATACCTTTAAAATGACCTGACAAAATTAAGAAAAGTCAACTGTTTTATTTTGTATGAATCCAGAGATATATCTGACGTCTTAATTTAAGGAAAAATAGTTTACATGATTAAAAAAAAACAACCCGCTCGGCTACTAAATAGAGGTGATAGGCAGAAAACTTATACAAGAATAATAAAAGCATATAGGTTATTTTCTAAAGTTGTCATTTATTGACAACGTTTTTATCAACATAATCGGAAATAAAAGCAACTATTAATACCCTGATTTTCGAGGTTGAACCGTGTTGTAGTTATTAATGAAATATACACTTTTGACCAATAAGAAAAATGCCGTTCCCTGATTGGCTGAAACTACAACCAATGAGAAGTGACCTGGATTGGCCTTCCCCGCGGCCAATTATGAGTGGCCCCTTGTGATTGGTCGAGCCAGCTGACACTTAGGCTCACTATAAATTGAGCTGGCCTTTCCCCAAAAAGGGCGTATGCACCCCAGTGTGCATACTAGTAGGCCAGGACCTTGACAAAGGCTCTTACTCTTAGTACTTTTGGTGCCTGAAAAATGTCACTAACATGTTTATCTTCCTTTCACAAATGACCACACCATAACATCACAGTGATGTTCCTGGCACTCACAGCTATAGGTAGGCACCCCTGTTTTTCGCGAAAAGAATTTTGCCCCAGTTTGTTTCACTGTTTTACGTACACATATGTAATCCTGCTTCACGGTTATTGGCAGCGTGTCTATGTAAAGAGCCATATCTCATTTGACTGAGCCAATTACAATAACGTTCCTGCAACACCACACGTCTGTGACTTGCCGGTAGAATCCCAAAACTTGTGATAGTTAAAATATCCAGTCACTTACCACGAAGCAGTAGTGCATATGTGCTCGTAAGGCATCGATACAAAGTGCGGCAAAAATTTTTTTCGCGAAAAACAGGGGCCCCTAGCTATAGGGCAATCACGCACTGCTACTCTACAAGTTTAACTTGCCACTTGCCGACAACACTAACCTCACTTGTACAGACAACACGACACTGCATCACGCCAGCCCCAGTGGCTGACGTAATTTATTAGTTATGGCTAGAGTCCACGATTTTTGGTGAAAAGAATTCTGCAACAGTTTGTTTCAATGCCTCACGTGCACATCTGCAGGTCTGCTTCTTGATTATTGGGAGAATGTATTTTTGCACAGACGTGGTTCATTTGACTTGTGCCAACAGAAACAAGGTTACTGCGACACCACACGTCTGTAATTTACGGGTAAAACCCCGAGACGCTGAGAGTTAAAAACAGCCAATCACAGACCATGAAGCAGAGCTGCATATGTGCACATAAGGCATTGAAATAAATTATTGCAGAATTCTTTTCACCAAAAATCGTGGGCTCTAGTTATGGCAACAACTTCCTTCCAGACTGAAATATGGTTCGGAGCCCAGCTAAAACATATACAAGCGCCCCGCCACCAGTTCAAATATTTGCAACTAGTCAGTCGTGATGGAATTGTTTCTAGATTCACCCAACGAGTTATGGGAACTTCAGTTCCCGGTCTCGCGACTGCACAGCCTCTGATGACATATGAGAATTCGGCCACTGGACCTCAGCTGATAACTCACCCCTGAAGGTGTCTATGCTGCAGTGCGAGGCGAAACGTCGGTTCTCTCTAACACTACGTCGCGGCTCAACTTCGAAAGCCAAGATATTAACATCAACAATGGACGCGAAAGACTGTAAAGATCTTTCAAGCAACTATTGTTTGAACAAGTGTAAGGAAGTACGGTTAAATATTTGTTGATATATAATGTCACACCATTACCTTGATGGAGAGCAAGGAGGTGATTATGTTTAAAGTCACACTTTTGTTAAGCACCAACCATACAGTTGCTGGCCATGCACCTTGAGAATAACGTCGATGCGGTTATTCTGGACATTCTAATTGAGTAAGTCTTCTCTCTACCAGTATATGGAAAACCGTAAGTTTCATCTGTTGCAAGATATCAGCAAGATAAGCTGGTAAGTTTCGATATACATGGTTTAATGACGCGCCTCAAGAGTAAGGCAGAAGCGGGGGGATTTTCATCCCGCGGGTTTCATCAGCATTGCGATATGGCGACGCCACGATAGAGCCTAGGAAGGGATGGATGTGTCTCGCCCGGGCGTCAATTTCACCGCAGATCTTCGAGCGAAGTAACTGCATGCAAATTGTCCGCTAGCTGGTGAGGGGGATGGCTGGGAAGAGACTGGAAAGTGGAGGGAGCAACCTCACATTTCATTCAGTCGGGTAAAAATTACCATCACATCTGCTGTAACCACTATGAGAGTACGGAAACTCGGGAGAAGATGCCAGTCGTAATTTTCTTTGCGTTTCGTTTGTTATTATATTTAACTGTTTTTTAAGAAACAAATGGCTTGTTAATGACTTACGCAAATGTTCAACGAAGGTAACATTCTCTCATATAAATATTGGGGCATTTAAATTCTTAAGTATTGCACCTTCCCCCGAGGTACCTTATATTTAAAAATTTCCGTAAAATCCATTGTCATTTTTACAGATAAACAAGCTCGTCATTATTTTGTACAAATACATTACATAAACAGAAATTATGTACCTTGACTTACATTTTAAAAATTCTGTAAATCCTCGGTTATTTTTACAGAGAGACAGGCTCGTAATTATTTTGTACAAATACGTTACTTAAACAGAATTGACGTGTGTTACCTGGCATTAAAATTTTTCCGTAAATCCACCGCCATTTTTACATTCATTTTGTACAAACACATTAATTAATCAGAATTGACGTACAATAACTTACTTTTAAAATTTTCCGTTAAGTCCAACCGGCTCATCATTTAACCTGTACAAATACATTACATAAACAGAATTGACGAGCGTACTCTGCTTAAACATTAATCTAACACTGGTATAGAACTGACTGCCTGAAGATCAGTATCAGAAGGGAAATCTCTACTATTCCAGTAGACAAGCTCCACAGAACATTGTAAGACCTAGGACATCGCACGAAGTGCTCCATGCTACCAGAATCGTCAGTAAAAAAACTTCAGGGTGATTTGCTTCAATGTATCTGAAATCGATTGTTCCACTCCTGCCAGTGACAGATTCGACCGACGCGCGGTATGTAATAAGAATTATTATAAACTAATTACTTTCTTTAAATAAATATTATTTCTATCGCAATATTTATTGAGGAATTACATGCAGAAGTATGTTTATTTGAAATACTTGTGTTTAATATTCCATTGCGAACGAATTACTTTTAACATAAGATCCCAGTTTCAACTCTGTGGTTACAAGCTTTGTTGGAGGAGTCCTTAAGCATTAACGACTAAAAACACTACTTATGTACATTCTTACAGCCATGCGTCCGTTCACTCAAATGACAATCTCAGCTAGATAAATATATTGTCAGAATTCAGTGGAGTATTGTGAACATACAATACTGCCATGCTATGTTGTATCACAGAAAACTAAGAGCGAATCAATGAAAAAAGATAATTGTTAAACAAGCCTAGCTGGTAATGTTTTTGAATGTTTCATGCAATGGGACAGAATAACAAGCTGTATTATTGTGTGTACATACGCCATTGCAATATTATGTCGTCCCAGAAATCTTGGAAAGAGACTAAGTAAGAAAAACAACGAAATACGAAAAAAGAGAAAACAATCCGAATTGGCTGTAGTCAACAGAATGCTACAGCCAACTCGGATAGTTTTCTCTTTTTTCGTATTACGTTGTTTGTCTTACTTAGGCCCGGACCACACATTGCGGTTCTGCCGCAGCAGTAGAACATATTGGTTTAAATGGTAGGGGCCACACAGTGCGGCAGGCACGCGCGGCGCAGGAACTGACCGCCAGTGGCGGATTTAAGAACTTATCTTAGGGGGGCGGGGAGTATGCCTTGAAGTATACATACGCACTCCACAAACCAAAAGCGGGGAGTCCGGGGGTCCTCCCCTTGAAAAATTTGGATTTGTAGGTGCAAAATGGTGCTATTTCAGGAGTTTCCAAGCCAAAATTTGAATTGACTGCTTTCAAAAAATTGTTAAATTTTTTACGATAAATTATGCTTGTAAAGGGAAATTCTTTGTGCTGATGTAAAAAAATTCTGACGTGCCATGTGGTCTTCACCCCAATGAATAAGAAGAAATAGCCATCCATTATAGCAATTATAGTAAATTACAGATATAATAATAAACATGTCATGCGACGATTCATTCTTATCGTCGTCGTGTCAGGATGCCGATATTCTCTATGTACTGAATTATATTTAGGAAAAACAGAAAAAAATATGTAATGTGTCTTTGTGGAAACAGCAGGTGCAAGCGTATGGGCCTTCTCGCCCCCACTAACGCTCATGTAACCCCCAAAGCTACTGGGCGGGAGGGGAGGAAAGCCAGTCTATTGTGTTTCAGAAACAAATCTTAAATAGTTACAATAACTTGAATGTGAGGAATTTTAAGAATAAATAAACACGTATGGTATTTGTCAAAGTGCAGCTAAATGAAATTAAATAATTATGTAATAAATATGATAGTGGCAGGAAGTTAAGTGTCCTCGAGGGGCGGGGCTATCTTTCGGAAGCTGTCTCCTGATTGGCCCAATTGAATCAACGTCTGCAGGGCAAGCAACAGGGAAGTTGGCGCCAAACAGGAGCATGGCTAGATTGTTAACGGATTTTTGGACAGAAGTTTTCGAGACACGGAAGACGGTGTTGAGACGCAGACAACGACGGGCCGGGGTAACCCAGGGAGTAAGTTCAGGCGCCGGACGCCTTTACAGAGACGGTGTTGAATGAAGAGATCGACAGGTCGAGGTACACCAGCGGATGTTTTCAATTTATGCGTGGGGACGCCTGCGAGTTGCGGTATTCGGAGCGGTTATTTTAGAAGTATTGCAAAGTGTCGCAAGTTAGGGCGGCAGACCGCTGACGACGCCATGGTTACCTTCGACGTAATTTAGCTACGTATTGCTCAGACTAGCGGGCGTATAATCATAAGTGCAATACTGACAAACCTTGCACAATAACGATCATGCCACGGGAGGACAGTGAGAGCTTGCTATCTGGTTTAAACTGATCTTGCCGACTTCCTATTACTCTACACACTTTACACCACAAAACTTTAGGTTGTCACAAATTAAAAACATTTTAATATTCTTCTTAGACGAATCTTTTTTGGTTGTGTTAGTTCTTGAAAACTTGCGACGTGGTAAATTTTGCAGTAAATCTGATTCTGCTGGTTGCCGTATTTTCTCGGGGATCTTCCGGTTGCTTCGTCCCTTCATTCCGGTGCTGCGGCATACTCATATCATGTCACCCATCACAAGCACAAGCCCTAAATACCTACCTGTTAAGTGCTAATCAAAATCTATTTACTTATTCAAAAGTCTCATGTCACGGGAGCATACACCCAATGAAAACCAACAGCTTTATTGAATCTAAAAATTTATACTGAAGTTATATGTAACGAGCCAATGGCTATTCGCTCAAATTTTTATGGAGACAAGAGTAAAAAAATTGTTGTATTTTTAAAACATTTCTGAAAGTCTAGTAAAAATCCTTTACTTTATTAGATTTCTTTAGTACAAAAATGTATTGTTTTGTGTTTTTATAACTGTAAGCTACAGCCCGCGACATTATTCAAAACTCAGTGTTAATTATTTAACAACAGTTATTCATTAAGGTTTCGCTGAGATATGTTCCCGTAATGTTGATATTTTGACTTCGACATGCAGTTTTGGGAAAACTATGCACGCCAAAATATTGTTATTCAGATGATAATAATATATAACGCTATTTCGTACAAACTAAATTTTGGAATTTTTCACACTATAACGACATTAAACTGCTCTCATGGTATAAAAAACCTAATAAAAAGGAACCTGTGTCGCAGTATCAGCATCGCCGTCTCCTGTTGCTTCACGTTTATGCAGTTTACTAAAGATATGTAAGTAGGTTATTTTCTCTATCTTCCTAGTTAGCATTCAACATGAAATCATTACGTAAAACACTTCATAACAAATATAGTTTAAACCATCACTCATTCACAGCACACTAGGACTGAGAGTATGTGAAGACATAGTGTCGTTGTTCGTAATCCGCCCCACACCATCCCTTTATTCTCACTTCTTTACAACTCCCGGCTGTGGGCCGTTATTTATGACAGGGCCTTGATCTGACCAGTCTTTCTTCGACCTGACACACTCGCCCTCCTGCTGAGAAAGGGTCGCAAGGGACTTCACACAAGAGAAAAGACAGGAACTATATTCTCCCTTCAGCAGAGCACACAGCGCTTTTCGAGCAAGAACGAATCTCGCTTACGTAAACAGGAACTTGAAGGAAGGGAAAAAGTTGTTTAGCGATATTGAATTTTGCAGTTATGATAACATAAAATTTACATATTATATGTGTGTTAAGGCATTTGTGAGTCTATTTGCGTGGATGAATATTATTAACAAATATATTTATTTTTAAAAATATAATGCTTCTTCTGTATATTATTTACAAATTTACCACACGAAAAAAATACACAATACGTTCTTAGGGGGGCGGTGGGCCCCTCCGCCCCCCCCTTAAATCCGCCACTGCCGACCGCAGCATGCTGCGGCAGCGCCACACTGCCGCTCTGCCGCAACTCGAGAACAACAACTGTGGTTCAATTGGAGCGACCACACAGTGCGGTGCTGCCGCAGTTTGCTGAAATGTTTGAGGTCGATAAGTACATACAATATGTGCAAGAATATCCTGTTCTGTGGGAGAAATCAAATAAGGATTACAAGGGCGAACACTGCAAAGTAAGACAATGGGATTGTGTTGGGAGAACAATGTTAGGGGGGGGGGAGAGGAGACTGAAACTGAACGAAGGGAACAAGGTAAGAAAAAACTGAAATATTTTATGTTATAATTTGCTATAAAATTGTTATCCGCCATTACTCACTTTAATGCCGTAGACGACTTAACAAATACAACACAAATATTTTACTTCTAAAATTAATAATGAAATTTGGTACATTGTTGCCGATTTCGTAGGACAATTGGACGTAGTTATGCAAAAAGGAACCAACCCACGAAATAATTTATTTTGAGATAATCACACCAAATTGAAGGCAAAGGTCCAAAATATGTCCTAGGAAAAGAACAAGCATTAAGTAATAATATTTGAAGAAAAATAATAGCCCAGAAAAATCGGTTTAAATAAGGTTCGTATGGCCAGAGTAGACTTTGACCTTGAATATCTCAATTCCAGTGAACTGTGAGTTGGTTCTTTTTTGCATAACTACGTCCAATTGTGTTTGTTTAGTAAAAAACTCAATTTATTGTTTATGAAGTGTCATCCCAATCCTACTTCAGTATTTAACATGTTTAACAATACAGTTTTGTCATAAACTAGTCTACCACATGTGATTGGTTTGAAAAGGCACAGCACCAACATCTGCAAAAATGTCCCGCACTTCCCTTCCAGTATAGCTCGTTCAGCTGGTCCGAAATCGTTGACATCCGTGAAAGGATACGTCTCTGCATTGTCGTAGTTTATGCCGTCCCGTTTCCGAACAAAATTGTGTATTATGCTGGCTGTCTTGATAATAATGTCACAAAATCCGGACCAACAAGAATTGGGGAGTGAAACACACGCCACTTGTTGGCCAGTAACCCAAACTCGCACTCAACGGAACGCCTGCACCTGGAGAGTCCGTAATTAATTTAAAAACTCTTCTGCGTGACGTTAGAGCACGAGCTGGAAATGGCCTTAGGAGATCTGTATGCAATTTGAATGCTTCGTCCTCAACAATTACACAGGACTGGGGGTTTTCGTTTGTACCTGGTAAACACCTAGTAAAGTTGCTGAGTATAGTTTCTTTCCAAAGGACTGTCTCGAAACACTGTTGAATCGCCTTCCTTCCCGTAGGCACCAACATCAATCGCTATAAAACGTACATTAGCGTCCACAACAGCCATCAACACGACAAAAAAAACCTCGTAGTTATGGAATAGAGAGCCAGCATTTTTTGGTTTCCTACACCTGATGTGCTTTCCATCTGCCGCGCGACAATAATTCGGAAAGTTGTTGTTTTTTTTTTATATAAAAGTTTTCTACAATTTGTAACCAAGTTTCTTCATTCGGTTCAGGCATTTCCAATTCCTGCAGGCATGACCAAATAACCTGGCATGTTTCACGCACAATTTTTGTAATTGTGCTTTTCGTAATATAGAATTCATATTGTAAAGCCTCGAAATTAGTCCCTGTGGCCAAGTACCTGCAACACACAAAAAAAAAAAACAGAAGTCGCTCAAAAGACAATAAAATTTTATATGTGAATTGTTGATGTCCTGCATTAATTTTACCCTGTCACTAAATTCTAAGTACAGATTGAGAATGATTTCATTATGCATATATGTATATAAGGAAACTGTGTAGCCAACTATAATGGTCACCTCTGTTAAATCTTTGTTTATCGTTTTCAGTTGAAGAAATGAAGTAGAAATGGCTGAATATCAAAGACAATTATTCAACGTTCATTAGTCAAGGGAAGAGTGGGGATTCAGCAAAAAAGAAAAAAATACGTCTACGCAGATGCTCTTGCATTCCTGTTGCACACTGTCCAAAAAAAGAAGGTATGTTCAATGGAGCGATGCTTTCTAATAAACTGAGAAACATACAACCATAACCATTCATACCATCAATAATATAAAAAGAATGATATACAACATGGCATGTCATCACTAAAATGAAGTTTTAAAAACTGAAAATATTCTTTCCACAGTGTTTTCCTTGCACTGTCTAGCCTCTTCTAGCAGTAGGATTGGGGGGGGGGGGTAATGTTTACCGGTTTTTCAAGACCAATGTCACCACTATTATTATGGACAAAATCCCCTATAAAGGTACAGCAGGAATTAAAACAGTTAAATGAGAGTGTTTCTTTGTAGACCATTTTGCTACCGCAATGTACCCAACTAATGTAGGCCTACTTATGCTTTTTTTTCCCAGAACCTCGGGAAACGTGCAACATGAAACGGGAGATGACGATACCCATAGCTGTAATGAAAAATCGTCCGACGAAAGGGACGAGGATGTAGATGGTTCAGCACGTGTCCCAAAACGCCCAACTTCGTTGAAGCACACTCCGACCAATGCGTTTGCATTTCCCTGTTCTGCCCCTCCCTGTGTTTATCGTCGGCCATGGCAGACATAAAGTATACTGTCAGTTTACTATAGTGCTTCTTTGCTGGTTAGCTGTACTACATGAATTTGCTACCCAATCACACGAATCTTCTTCTTTCGGCTTTAATTTTCTGTAGTCCGATACAGGTACAAGTTGTATTGCATCTCTCCTTTTATATTGCATTTTTGCGACTGTATTCTATGTAACAGCAGGCTCATTATAGCAATATAATATGTTTTTTTATTCTGAATTGAACTTACAGAATGTTACATTTACCAATTACTGTATAAAGTTTATTTCTCATTAATTTTGTATGACGTATCATTATGTTCATTTTTTTTATTACTGTAGCGACTTATGTGTTATAGTAGTGCATACTCATGTGTTATTTTATATCCATTGTTTTACTATATGTTGCATGATGTTGGTTAAGTGTAAGAGGAGGTTGCGTGCCTTAACTTCGCCATTTAAAATAAACACATTAAATAAATATAGGCATTTAATATACGTAAATATATGTAAACCCGAAATCAGAAGACACACGTCGTGAGTCGAACCCGTTTCCACCCGAATGCGAGTCCAGCGTGTTACGTTGCCACCTCGCTTCTTCTCGCGCCGATATATCGCCTTTATAAGACTTTCAGTGATAACTTTATGGCGTAATTTTATGAACTGAATGTTCACGAAATTATGTTACAAATTTTGCGAGACGATTTCGAGACGATTAATTGTAAAAAAAAATAATAATAATAATAAGGTAAGTTTCGTAACGAAAGTTTTTGGCATGCAGAAATCTTAAAGGAGAAATTTGCAATTGAAAATTGGTATTGAAAGCAACATTTCTTAACATATCCTCAAGTATGGTGGGTTGAATAATGAATTTCCTTGTGCTGTTTAGTAATAACAAGGTCTGAAATTTCTGGAAAAATGGTTTGGAATACCTTTCACCTTCGGTAGAATGGAGTTGGTCAATTCTTTTTTTGGCATAGATATTTTTACCATCCCATTTTTTCTTTTCAATGACAGTTTGTAGCAGGAGGACTTAACGAATAAAAAAATCTCGCCTTGTCGCAACACCCTCAAGTGAACAGTTTTCGACAAAATGGTCGTAGAAAATTTGGAGCCTTATAGGTAGGCAACACACGACACACAGGTGGTTCGAGCAGCCCCATTATTTGTGGCCATGATCCATTATTTCTACTATTGTAAAGATAGAGATTTTTTTATTCCTAAACAAGAGCAGATATCGAAAAACTGTTGAACTGTTTTGTTGAAAATTAAACATTTTATAGATTTGGCTAATTAATGCATTAATGGGCGTTTCCTTAATTGCACAATTAGCTGAAACCATTGTATATTTTGACGTGAATAAATTAGTTAACATAGCATACACTGTTCTTAATGAAACTGTAAAACAGTTTTTTGATATCTGCTCTTGTTTAGGATGAAAAATAATAACTTTCGTAAAAGCATGAAAATGATGGATCATGGTCTTAATGAAGGTGAAAGGTATTCGAAACACTTTTTCACGCATCAGATCATATTATTATTACTATTGTCCATATTAAAACGCACTCCGAATTACTTCTCCTTAGTTTTGGTTATTTTAATAAATGTAGGTTTTCAGTGTCAATTTTAATCGCGAATTAGCGCCAAACAAAAACTTACATTATGAAACTTTTCCACTTTTTTTTCCTAATGATCATCTGTCAAAGTTAGTAACACAATTTCACGAACTCACGAACATCCTGTATGTGCATTGTACACGTCTATGCCTCTTGAAATAATCACCACGATTGTTATACCTAAATGTGACCAAAAATGCCCACATTGGTAATATTTGTTCCTGGAAAAATGGCTATAAAGACAGGTAAGTATTGAAATTCCTTATTCGATGACCTGAAATCGGTATATGTGCGCGTAATGTTCAAAGAATTATTACTTTATTTGCCTATTTATTAATTTATTAACAACGTCAAAATTCATCTTTAAGCTGGTTAACAATTGGTACGTAATGTTCAATATCATTGAAGAGATATTAACAATTACGGCACGAACACTAAATAAACTTAATTATAACTGTATAAATATTACAGCCTACAAGGTTTTGTAACTATGACATAATATTAACATGAACAAATATCAATTACTTTTATCACAAAATTTTGAATGTTACTCAACGTTTAGGTTAAAACTAAAACAAAAAATAATAATAAAGTAAACATACTATTATGTGGGCGCTTGGGAGAATGATCTATTTCAACTGGTTCCGGAACAGAAATGAATTGTGTTTCTCCCTAAAAATGCGGTGTGTCATTTTTAGCAAATCTCCAGCTCGTCTTTCTTTTAAATGTTTGCTTGCTATTATAAATGAAGGAATGTGTGTAAATAAACTCATAACATCAAGGCAGCTGAAAAGAGTTTTTATTCGTGTATTGCAGTGGTGCACAGATTTTTTTTAGTTGCTGGCACAGTTTTTACTGCAAAGCAAATTTTTATGTAAATAAACTATTCAAATTATTTTATGGTGGTACATTATTGTAATTTCACAAGAATAGTTTTATTTCAAGCATTTTCTTCCTCTGGAATTTCACCAAAGAAACCAACTGCTCTTCGGATAAATTTGCTAGTACGAGGATGTCGCTTATTATTTTCATTGCGTAGTAAAGTGAAATTTATAGACGGTTCACGATGAAATAAGCACTCTTTTCCGTCCAGTTAGTTTTATTGTTTTCTGCGACTTTTTTTATTTTACTACCTGTGATTGCTAACATCTTTAATGACTCGTTGTTATCTGGTTTATTCCCAACTTTATGGAAATATGGCATCGTGAAACCGCTGGCTATGCTTTATTTCAACTGCGTTAGACAATTTTAGGCCGATTAGTACACTCTTTGCCTTATCGAAAGCATTAGAATTCTTGGTACACCAACAGGTTTAAACATTCGTTAATAAAAACAACTTACTCGACCGTCACCAATCTGGTTTTCGTATGGGTCACAGTACCGCTACTGTACTAGTTGATATTGCAGACGCCATTCGGTTGGCCATAGATAGTAGTCAGCATACTGCATTGGTTCCGTTGGATTTGAATAAGACTTTTAACATGGTTGATCACGATATACTTTTGTGGAAACTTAAAACTATTTTTTAAATTTTAGACTAATGCAATACAGTGGATGCATTCATATCTCCGAGGCCGACAGCAACGAGTAAATATTTATGCTAATAGGTCTTCACGGCAGCCAATCAATTGTGGCGTTCTCCAAGGTAGTATACTAGGACCATAACTTTTTTCATTATTTATTAATGACGTGTCATCGGTACTAATTAAATGCAAACATCATTTGTATGCTGATGACCTCCAGTTATATTTATTAGCTTAGCCCACACAATTAGTTTGCCTGATTAACCATTTCAATCAGGATATCAAATTACTGTTCTTACGTGTATTAAAAACAATATTGAAAGTCAACCCTACGAAGATGTAGTAATATATTGTTTGGCAGTCGTAAAATGTTAAACGATTGCCACGATGGGTGTTTTCCTGATATTTGCTTAGCTGGTGTGAAAATCCCCATGTCGAAAGAGGTGAAAAGACTAGGTGTTATTTTCGATTAGACACTTTTGTGGGCTAATAACGTAAGCACTATTTGTAGGCGGTCATATGCATCTTTACACATAATATATAGGCTCAAAAATTTTCTTCAATTTCATGCTGAGTTAACACTAGTGCAATCACTTACATTCCCCATTTTTTACTATTGTGATGTGGTTTATCGAGACATGAAACTGGACTTAGGAGCCAAATTACAACGCATACACAATTCTTGCGTACAAATTTTATTTAACCTGAAGCCATGTGATCACGTATCACCATTTTATGATAAATTAAACTGGTTACGACTAGACGTACTACGTCATTTACACAGTCTCTTACACGCGTATAAAATTATATCATCATCTATAACCACACCAGATTACTTGCGTGCTCGTCTAAAGTATTGGGAAATGGTCACAATATTAACACACTATTCCTGCTCACAAAACTCAGGTATATGATAATTTCTTCACTGTTTCTGTTGTAAGAGCTTGGAATAATTAACCTTTAAATATCAGGAACCTTGGCAACACTAATCACCTTCAAGTGCAGTACGGTCAAACATATCAAGACAATTCTCAGATGATTCCAGCAATTATAATTACCGACACATTAATAAGATCTTAACTTATTCGTTATGTCCTATATTTATGTATATATCTCTATCTTGATTTTATTGAATCAATTTTGAAGTAAATTATATTTGTAAACTTAATAAACTTTTTTTATCTTTCTAATGTACCCGAGTGGGTGGTAGATAAATAAACGCTGAAAATATCAACTGATTTCTACACTTTTTTCGAAACCAATATGTATAAAATACCCAATGACAATCCTAGATAATAGTATTTGCCAACATTATGAGTCTATATTTATCCAAAATTACTAATTCGTTATGCGTGATCTCTTGCGCCGCAGTTAAATGCACGAGGTTCCGGCGTCAAATATTGTGCCTCAGAAGTTCGTAACACTGGAAACAATTTAGTTTAAAACGTTGGCTAAAACTATTGTCTAGGATTGCTATTGTTTAATTTTCGCAAACTGGGTCCAAGAAATTTACCGTTATAGATTAATGCTTTTAGCGTTGAATTATGTACCACGCCCTCTTATCTGCACAAGTAATGTGTATTATTTATCTCATTCTTGTTTGTTGAATAATTTATCGATAATGTATGTTCTAAGCTGCAAGTATTTTCCAGGATTTAGATTTGTTTTCATTCAGTATTGTCGCAGCTTTGTTTAAACTACGTAAACTTTTTATTCTTAGTTACTATTTTGTATTGTTTCAAGTTGCATTTCTACTTATTTTATTGCTACCTTTGTGCTTGGGATATTTGTTTGAAATTTGGTTAAGTGTCAGATAAGGCATTTTAGACTTAACTACGCCAACAAAATGAAAGACGAAATTATTAAATAAACAAAGCACGTTAAGCAATAATTTTTTAGTGTATAGATTTTACTATTCTCAAACGCTAACGACTGTAGTCATAAGTAATATTTATTAGCCATTATTCTAGACAAGGTGGTCGTCGTGAACCACTGCCCAGCAATGTACGCCACTCTGTGGCCAGAGAGGAGGAGCGTCATGTGGGAACAAGTGCAACACAATGTGAGTGACAGGAGTGTTCACGGCGGGGGTTGACTGGACCGGGACAGGGCCTCCCTCTGGGCTGACCTTGGCGGCTGTGGGACAGGAGGGTAGGTAGGGGTGGTGCGACCCGCGAGACAACAAACCCGGTAGCGAGACTGATGGTGACAGTCCAAGGTCAGGACAAGGGACGGGGGTTGTCTTCAGTAGGTCAGTCCACAGAGCAAGTAAAGTAGAGAGGCGACACTCCCATGCAATGAGTCGAGTCACTAAATTGAGTAGAAAAAGGTAATTTGGTCGCAGATGTAGTACCAACCAAATAAATATAAACTATGAAATCACTGACTAAAAACGGAGGTTGGCTATCCTGCAGTTACGGTTTGGCGTCTGGGTGGGTGATTATTGGCTATTATTGTTTTGCCTTGTAGAGGGGGAGGGGACGTTTGGGTTTGAGGCTTGTAGGTTAAGGTTATTATTTTATTTAAACTTTGGGGCATTTATTTACTGTACATAAGAAACGTTCCGGTTTATCGCCTAAGTTTTTTATTCATTTATTATTATTTTTATTTTTTTATAATTATGTGAGGGAAAGAGACACTTTCAAAACTTCATAAACTACATTTTCGTGCTGCACAAAACTTGCAACATCCCATGGCGTGATTATTGTATAGTTTCAGAATATATGACGGATCACAATGCAACGTTTAACACGAAAAAATTCGAACTAAAAACTTAAGGAATGTATTTTCCTGCGACGATAACAAGAAACGTGAAATTAGAAAAACGGTAAAAGTACATTGCGAAAACGATGTAAACATCACATTTGAGCGTAATTATATACAGAACAAACGCTGAAAACTAAAATAAACTACGGAAAGTCTTGAAAGGCAACAATTACAGAAAGCATACTTTATGACGACGTAACCTACGATTTCCGTCCTTTAAACATCGCCCATTCAAGAATAAACTAACACAATTCACAAACAAAATAATAACAAAATGAAACATGCAACACAAAATTTACGGTAGGTCTATGAAACACCGTCGTAATACGACCTCAAAATCCGATCATTTTCGAAACTTTTAACGTCATACAAATTTTAGTAGTGTATTAGAGAAATAATGTATCACGTTTTATACAGAATGCAAACACAAGTTACGAGTTTTCGGCTTCATTCTTTTCTCACACAACACGAGGCATAAACACGGTGGTGTAAACAACATGGTTAACAGGAAATGGAAGAACAAGCTAACAACTGTGCAACGAAATAATATCGAGCACAGCTACTTAATAGTTAATGAGTAATTTTCACTTAATGCCTCATAAAACTACTTTTCAAACATGCAAATATGTTAAGTTTCTTTATAAAAAATATCGAACAGTTCATTAGTTTAAAGTTTCAAAAACATTTGTAGTGTTGAATTTTGTTTGAGTGTTGGCAACGGCTGTGCGAACAAAATAATTAGTGACCCAAAGTGCCCTATAGAGTGTCAGCCTCCTAGGTCAGTCAGCCAGGGGCTTCATTGTAGGACACCTGCCAACCTTCCCCTATGCAGAGAGAACCATTCCTTCCTGTGGGTCTCAGAACACAAGGTCACCAAGCCTGCAGAGTAGAGAACCACTCCTTTGAGGGGCGGCGGTGGCCGAGGGGTCAGACCTCTCACCTCCCACCAAGGCGATCCGAGTTCGATTCCCGGCGGGGTCGGTCCCCGGATTATCGCACGTGGGAATCGTGCCGGACGATGACCGTTGGTCGACGGGTTTTTTCGGGGATCTCCCGTTTCACCCGCCATTTCATTCCGGTGCTACTCCATACTCACCTCATTTCATCCCTCACCAGCGCTAAAGACCTTGATGTTAATCGCTGACTAATATCTCTCACTCACCACCCCTTTGACACTCTGGCTATCATTAATTACAAAGCGATATTCGCAACTGTTCAAGTAGCAAAATTCTTTCCGAAATGTTGGGTGCATAGCATGTATTCATGTCAGTATACGAAAGTAAACGTGTTATGTACCGATAAAAAATAATTTTAAGTTACATTTCACACATGTTAATATTAATTAAGAGCATTTTTTTTAAAGACAAATAAAAAGAATTATTTACAGTACATAAAATATCATCCTGAATGTTCCTTGAAGGTACAACAGTTGCGAATATGAAATTTGATAAACACGACTTGTTAACCTAGGGAAATGTTATAAACTCACAAATATATTGTCACAAAATATTATCATAAAATAATTTCTTTCAAATTTATTGCTGTGGTATTAAATGAAAATACATAATTCGGGTTGTCGACAGTTTCATTTCATTTTTTAGTATCCCTGGTTATTTATATTTAACCATTAGCTCTGTTGTGCTGTATCTGACGTCATTCATATGTTTTTTTTTATTTTATATTCTGGAGCGACATATTGTAACAATAGCACACTTTGTCTTGGTTTTCACTTAAAAATCTTTATCTTGAATGCTAAAAACTGAAATACGGGAAAACTATTTTCAACGTGTCAGTACATATGTATATATAATACATAATGTGATTCTAATGTCATAAACTTTATACGCCAATGTAATGGTGTATCTTCAACAACGTAGTTTTGGTGCAAAAGAAATTATCTGGATATATTATTTTACTTAATCTTCTCATCGTGGATACTGTTATTCAAACGCAATGATTCTATGCCGTGGGCGGACAGATATTACTTCATTATGTTAATTTATTCGTGTTGTGTTTTTTCTTGTTGTTCTTGTTTACAGCTTAGACGTTTCTTACTGAGTAGTTAATGCACAGTATAGGCTATATTTTAACAAATGGTGCATCTGTAACTTTCCTGAACCAAACACATTACAGTTTCTGAATATATCAACGATGGTGTTAACATTAAAGCAATGAAAGTGGATGTTAAACACGAAAGCGTTAATTGAGGACCTTAAGCCGACTTAAGTCGTTAGTCCAACCGTCGTGAATTTAGACTTGCCAAACCTTGTTATATATACTATAAACAAATGGTTTCTCTCAGACAATAATACATGGAGCTAGAGACCATTATATAAAGACGACTACATTCATTTAGTAGGGCTTCAAAAACTTTAAACTTGATTATCTCAAAACACAATTTTCTGACTTAAGTCGTTAGTCCACCCAGGTCCGCAATTGTGTTGAGCGTGCTCCCCAAGAGCAAAATCCAAATTACGGAAATTATACATTATGAATTATGATATTAAATATTAGCAGCTTGTAAACAATGATGATATTCATCCTCCCTTATTGCTTTTCACATTTTAATCATCTGTCTGGGGTCAAAGATCAAACTACGGCCTCGTAGACAAATCATACGCCACCAAACGACCAAATGTCGTATATGCACATATCAAGGGGAAATTTAAATGAATGCTTCAATAACGCCACATGTTACTGTTTATTAGTTACTTAATTTAAACATTTTCATAAATAAACAGCTTATATATACATATATACACACATACACACACGTCATGCGATAAATAAATATGTAAACAAATGGCGAAATAAATTATCTTGAAATGTTACTATAAATAAATGCATTACAAATACTGTAGGTTGCTGTTTATTAGTTATTTAATTTTAATATATGTATTATAAATATTTTTATAAATAAACAGCGCTCATATATATACACACACACCTCACACAATAAACAAATATATAAACAATTGGCACAATAAATCGTCTTGTGATGTTACGAATTACGGAAATTATGCTCATTGTTGATTTCAAGGTGAAAAATTATACGTTTCATATTTACATAATTCTTTACGTTTGCTTTTTTTTAATGCAAATTCCCAACATTATTTCACGTTCCAAATAAAAATTGATCAAAGTAGTTCTTTATACGTGCTATGTCTACCTAACAGTCACATAACCTAACTGATTGTACTAAAATGGTTACATGTTTGGTGGTTTACAAATTATTGACTCCTACTTGATTGAAATGGACAAGAAGTCTTGACATTTGGGAAAATACGTGCATTAACGCAATGCTTGTCCTTCATCGTTCCTAATAAAGAAATTTTTTAATAAATAACTTCGCATGACTTTCTGCAAAACGTATATTTATGAAATAATGTGTGATCCACACAGTGCTTATGTAGGCTCTTCATGTTCTCAGATTGTATCCTTATAGTCAGTATGTATACTGGCTAAGTATGTATTTAAGCTTACTAGCCTTTGGTTCGTACTTGTCCAGATTGTCCGGACAGGCCAACACTTTTCCGTACTGGACTCTTGTGGTAAAATCCGTAACTAAAATACGGAAAGTTCTGAATAGAAGCACACGCGCGTATATTTTTGGCCATATTTATGGTCACGTTGAAAGAAAGTAAAGAATGTAGATATGTACTAATGTGAAAACCATTCATAACATGTCAAGCATTTTTATTCTTATGTAACTGCAATTACAATAAGAATGGCAACTGTGGCTCGATTTAATTTATCTGTTTAAGTGACAATTTACAAACAAATTAATATTTATTTTTCGGATTTTCTATTAAACATTATATTTAAAGGTTTTACTGAATAGTAACTTAAATAAAATAAAAATAATAATTTATTATTTTCCACGGTTGAAATGATTAAATAAAAAAATATATATTATTATGTCACCTTGAAAATGTTCAAAAGAAATTAATTCAGTTACGTAACAATTTTTTTGGAAAATATTTACACGGCACAAAGAGAAATTGAAGGCGTAAACTGATTTATACACAGCTTAAAGTATCTTGGAAAATACTCATTAAAAAATCTTTGTGGCCGCCACAAATATTTGTTCATTATGGACCTCACTCACCAAAACTTTTTGTGGTGACCACAACATTTTTTGCTACCTGCAGTAAAGTTTCTCGCTGACAACAAAACTTTTTAACCACTTCAAAAATGCTTGTGATGTCTGTACTGACAAAACATTTAGTAGCCACCACAAAATAGTTTTTTTTTTTTTCTGTATACATAACCTTCACAGCATCAAAATCTACTAAAGCCAAGATTGTGGCAGAAATTAGTTTACTTAAAAATCCGTAACGGAAGCTTCGTGTACTTGTCCACAAATCGTCTGTGTACGATGTTAGTATATACTTGTGACGTCACGTATGGTACCAAATACGAAAGTTTACCCTAAATACTGTGTCATAATTCGTATAAAACTGTGGTTCCTCGACTAGAGTACATGTTAATTTATGACAGCAACGTGAGTCAACTTTAGCTGAATTCACGAAATAGGCATACTCAGCAACAGAATTAGTAGATATACAGAATCGAAACAGCATAGCAGAGCTTTCATTTTAAGCGCGCTAGATAATTTAATGTATGCGTAAAGCCGGAGTTACAATTACCCGTCTCGCCCGTCAATCGACCGTCCGTCAGTCACGTGACCTTCAGCCAGTCAGAAGCTTTCAATATTTTCATCCGTCCGTGCGTCGAAAGCTTGGCAAGCTTTAACTTTTGATGGACGACGGATGAAAGCGCAGCTTTCAACGGTTTCATTTTAATAAGAAGGCTATGAGGTTAGATTTATTTTATATTCTTTATTTCTTAATACTGCAAATTCGTGACTTTAAAATACCACTGAGATAATTTTGGCATACGGAAAACATTAAAATACTAAGATAAATTATTTTATTTGTATAATGATTACTAAAATTAAAACGTATATATAATTTCAATAGTAAATATTATGCTCGCAGAATTCATGTTTGCTGAAAAACAGTGGTTCACTTATTAGCAGCCATAGACTAATAAATAAATCCGTAATAATAAGTAAACTGTTTAGGGAAATTGTTTACGTCGCGCAGAAGTTTTCTGTTTGTACATTGGCACCATTTTATATGGAAGGAATAACGACGGACGGATGACGGATTGTTGTAAATCGCTAGCTTTGTAGACGGACCGTCGACTTACGGATCAGTGCGGACGAACGGACGACTGACGGAAGCGACGGGTTATTGTATCTCCGCCTTAAGGCTTTAAGTGTGGTTTGCTATAGCATGCTGAGATTTTTCATTATTTTATTATTAATTACTGTTACAGCCAAGGTGTTGTTATTTATACGACATCATTTTGGCGTGTTTGTCTGAAACTAATAATTAACAAATAAATTTTCCTCATATTGCCGGCCCGAATTCGCAGTAAATGTGATAGTTTTGCTCCCGTATGCTTAGATATGCTATGCTTGAATCCGAACCCAAACAACCATCTTCTCAGATATGTAAGCAGTTAACCTATGCCTAGTCTCAGTGTGTTGCGAGGAGAGTATAAATTTCTTAAATATATCTACTGTTCGAAGCACCAGGGTGCCACGTTTAGTAAAGCAAAATACTTTTAACTCAGCGACTGCACAAAAACTGAAAGTTTGTGGTGAAAACCTTAAAACAAGTATCAGTTTATCAATTATTCCGTTCTATAACGGTATTACGCAGAACTGTATGAACTGACGATGATTTTTAAGTTTTTACGAGCATATTTTCGTTCTTGTATAATCACTGTGTTAAAAGTAATTTACTTTTCTAATGCCCCGAACAGTGTGCTTTTTTTTTATAAAAATTATCTTTACAGCAATAATTTTTTATTATTTTTTTAACACTGCAACATTTGAAAAATATTAAAATATGAATACATATTTTTGCGAATTACTTAAGGTAGTTTAGAAAATTTGGACTGTACTTTTGCAGGTGACGGACGATACCTAGTCAGCCATGATTTGAGTAAACACCATGCCATTGTGACGTATTTCGCCTGTCATATCATCTTGCATCGGAATATAGATTACAGAATTAAGGTCCATAAATACAGCAGTTCACCACATACGCCGCATCTCACACGACCAAGTTGGTAGAAACTTTTTTCTATTACTGTTCGTCAAGATTTTGCAAATTAAAAAATACACTTTTTTTTTTAGTTAACTTATGTATCACGCCCTAACTTGTAACCTGCTTCGGAGATCACCTGTTCGAATCCGGGCCCCGACACAACGGCTGGGAACTTTTCAAACAAGGAACGTCGTCTATGGCTTATAAATGATGCTTAAATGACTTAGTGGTTTACTTGAGGCTCTCCTATTTCTTGATGATCCTTAATCCCACCGATACATCTGCACTCTGTCGTTCCGTTGATTAAGAACTTATATATCTGTGTGTGTAGTAGGCCTATGTTTATCAAAAACACCGACTTACGCCGACATGTGATTCCTTATGAAAAATGAAGTAGAAAACATGCACATATCTGTGTACGTAAACGCAATATTAAAGTCTTTGAATATCAATTTGAAAACGGTAATTTCCCACGAGATCGGAAGCCGAGCGTCACAACTTGACCATACTCAGAATATTGCTTAATGTTTACGTGAACTAGAAACCCACACAGCAAACGTTGTTTAGTACCTTCACCTCAAACTGATAATTTATACCGTTAGGTGTGTTCAAATAACTGAATGCGGATTATTAAGTAATGTTACGTATGCAACAAAAATGTTCGTTTCGTTGCAACCTTTTATAAACTATAGTTTTCGAGCAAAACGTACTTTAAATATGGACGCAACAATCCGGAGCCTAACACGTAGGCAAATACTACGTACATGTGTGCGTGTTTGTTTTTTTCCACAAGTCTATCTAACGAAAATTCCTTTAATTGATTACGTTTACGTAAATGAACACCACCAATTTAGTTTCCTAAAATTAGTATCCGAAAATTTCTGCGCGAGAGGTTTACGGATGTTAAGTTATTTTCAAATTAAAACGCGAGTATTTTTGAAATTCAGTTATTATATAGGCCTATATATTATAATATAGAAAACAATAAAATTTACAGTTTTCCATTTTTGTAGATTTTGTGATTTAAACCCTTATTTTTCTAAAACCCGTTTTTTTTTTAACCCGAAAGTAAAGCATACTACCGCATAGTGCTGTACAAATAAACTTCCGCTGATAAAATATATATTCGTCATCGAATTTTGATGAGTAGTTAGGTTTTATTGACGATTGATAGAGGCGCGATTTTTTCGGGTATTCATCTGGTATCAGCCTAGACTTCTCAGTCCTTCTATAAAACAAATGATTGAAAAGGAAATAATTGGAAAGGTACGATGTCGGTTGGACGACAGGAATACTCCATATCGATTGAGTATTCCAGTCGTCCACCCGACATCGTACCTTTCCAAATCCCTTAAATTATTTGTTTTATAGAAGAATATTCGTTATAAACAAACGACGCTATATTACAGTGTTTTTTCTGATATTCCAATTGTTTATAATCATATTTATATTTCCAGTATCAAAACTTCGACTCTAGTAACGGAGATACGGTTTCTGTCTTTGCTTCATCAAAGTTTTTCCGTCGTATGTATATTATCTGAAAAATTAGAATAACCTAATCATATTGAAATGGAGCTAATTTATTAACTAGGGACGCTCCTAAAGGTTTGGGCCCGAGTTTCTCGGCTTTCGAGAGAATTATTTTTTTTAAAATCCGTACGAGAGTCGAAATCGTAAAATTTCTTCGTAACTTTGTTGCAAATTTGTTTTACTATGCAATGTAATTTTCCTAGACAAACTGTACGATGAGTACAGCTAATTTATGAATTTAAAGGAAATTTCGTTAATTAACTAATTAGCAACTATTTTGCCGTCTTCTGACTCGACAAAATTAGAGTATGCAGTTTAAATCAATCATAACAAAGTTACGAAGCGATTTTAAGATATCGGCTCCAATTTATGTTTTAAAAATTATTGTCGGTTAATGCGAAGAAACTCGGGCCCGTGCCCTTAAGAGCTGAACGGAATCTCTTCACTCTCTCGCGGTTACTTTCATAAACGCCCAACATAGGATATGATTTTTTTTTATATTATCACTACATAGATAATTCGAATATGGATTCCTAAACCATTCGTTTAATTAGAATAATTTTCGATGTGCCTAAGGTATTTACACTAAGCTACGCAAAATAGCCGAAGACAGGTGGCGTCCATAGTATATATCGCAATAATGATATGCATCGCGTTGTGACATTACACATTAATAAATTCGATTAAGTAGCATGACAGTGTAACTAACCATGCCTATTACTTTCTAATTCCTAACGTGGCGGAAATTTTTTCAATTGGAGCTAAGCTCTAGTTACGTGCGTTGCATTCGAAACAGTGAAGTGTAGTTATGAAATAATTAATCTAATTCAAAATTTAAATATTACTTAGTCTACCTCTCAGCAAGTAATCAAGACTAAGTTACTATTAGTAGGCTACCAATTTAGTCAATAAGTACGCACCTAATCATTGAATATGTTTTAATAAAATACATTAAATTTATTTTCGTCGCGGTCTTAATGTATTCAAATGAATTTGCTAATTTTAACAAACTACGTGACAGCCTCTTCGGTCCATATTAATGTAGAAGCGGTGAGACTTACAGGAACATACGTTGATGCAGGATCGAGTACCTTTGTTATCGCGGAGATAGCTAAAAAAAAGTAATTCGAAAATGTGTTTTCAATTGATGTGTGACGTTATTATATTGGGAGTAATGCTTCTTTGATAACCGCACTGAAATAGAAGTGTTGTTTTAGGTACCGTACTTCTGTTAAAATAGGGACAGCATTCCAGTTTGTCTGTTCATACTCTCTGGAATGTTCGCACAGCAATATCTTCGGTAGAAGTAACAATACGTTCTGTAAAATTATAATGTTCTTTGCTCCTTGCACGCAACATATCGTTACTTCTACAGAACAGATTGCTGTTGTAGATACTATCTGGATACAGTACCTACAACTAAACTGGACTGTTGTCCGTGTTTTTACAAAAGTATGGTACCTACAGCAATATTTTTTTCTATTTTATAAAAAAAATCTACTTGATCTTTAATATATTAAGCATGCTTCAGTGTTTCGATTGTTAAATATCGGGTGCCTCTAATTTAATATTTAAATTAATGAAAATTTAAAGCCGATATACACCGGATAATATTACGTCAACTCTATTCGAATTACGGACAAAGTGGAAAAAATAATTATTTCGACTTACAGAATGCCATCAGCAAGCAAAATTTAAGCAATTCGTCTAAACATAGTTTATAAAAGGCTGCCTAATGAAAACAAGATTTTGGTCACGGGTTAACAGAGAGATTTACAACGTTGGTTAGGGAAAACAATGAGGTGAGCATGGAGCAGCTCCGGAATGAAGGGGTGGAAGAAACGGGAGATGCCAGCAAAAAACTGCCGACCAACTGCACATGCGACTCGAACATGGGAAACATGGGGAATCGAACCCGGATCGCTTCGGTTGAAGGCTACGCCAGCCGCGGCTCCAAGGCCACTGATACCTAGTGGTAGACCCCAACAAACAAATAACTACCAGTATTTTTTTTTTTTTTTTTTTTTTTTTTTTTTTTTTTTTTTTTTTTTTTTTTTTTTTTTTTTTTTTTTTTTTTTTTTTTTTTTTTGTCTTGTAAGTTGTGAGATACACAAGGAAACTTTGGTGTTAAAAATACTGCCGTATTTATAATATGTTACGTATATGATTGAGAAGTGCGAGCTCACGCGAAGGGCCCGAGCGAGTCGGTTCCCAGAGCTGTAAATCCCTGAGCGAACAGCTAGCCATCACGCTATCGGCCCGGCAGCACCAGAAGAACACCCGTCAGGGCCGCCCGCAGGCACCGCACGCGATGAAGCTAGACGCGT
>PNEQ01102611.1:0-33763 GCA_003012365.1 Medauroidea extradentata | reverse complement strand
ATTTGCATGAAAAATACATGCCTCAGAAAACACTGATTGCATAGTAAACACACCAACAACATATTTTGTGTGCTCTATTTTTGCAAGTATATTAAGTATGCCTATAATAATATAAAAATTTGAACTGAAAGTTACAACTCTTAAGTACATTTTGATGGTAAGAAATTTACAGTAATACCTAACTTATGGCTTCTCACAATCGACAATATAAAGGCCTACTACATGAATAAAATATTTGTTTAAAAACTTCTTACCTCAGGAAACACGGATTCATTACATAGTTTACACAATGTAAACAATATACTTTGTGTACTCTAATCCTGCATGTTGAAATAAAATAATTAAATCAAAATTACAACAGACAGTTGCAACTAAAGTAATTAATTTAAATTGTTGTCAAAAATTCAGAGTAATACAATGGTTACATTGGGAAATTAAATTTACAGTTTCATGCAGTACACAAATTATGTGTGGAGAAAATTCTCATCCGATAATAAACATATTTCACGATTACTTACTACCTACAATCAAAAAGCCCAGTACTATACAAGATTACACAAAAAAATTCCTTGGAAAAATTTAATTTTATGAGTATTGTACAGGTACTCACTGAGAGATCCTGTTAAGTGTGCTTGCCATAAGCATGTAAAGCAATACTTTAATCAGATTTTATGTAACTCTACAACCTCCTAGCTACCCCCCCCCTCAGAGGGGTTCCTCTTCTATCTCCAGCCATGTTAAGTTCTTCCCCCTTGACACCTCAACCATCTTATTCACAAGCAAGCACACACCGTTGCTCTAAAAAAAATAATTCCGCCCGCCCTTTCTACCATCCCTTCTTGCCAATAGGCGACTGTGTGTTACAAACAGTGTTGCCAACCTTCGTGTGAATTATTCTGGTACACACACCTCAAAATTTGGGTACATTCAGGTACTGTCGCGTTTAAATTCGGGTACTTTTACAGGTACCTTCAAAATAATCTGTCTTTTTAAGTATTAACACTTAAATAATCACTACACAGCTTTTTCAAAACTACTTCCCCACAACACCTCTCGTATCTCGTATGAATAACACTCACAACTGCCTGTTATACCCTCTGCTTATGTCTGACTCTGAAACACAGCAACGGCGGGGATCGGAGAACATTTAACCCAGGAAACAAAGGTTCCCTATTTGCTGTCAGTATGTAGAGAAGGGAATAAATACCCTCCACATTCTGCTTGTTCTTGTTGTTACAATAAAATCTGTCGGCATCTTATTTATTTTTTTTTTAATTTTTTAACTGGCCATGATAATGCTTAATGCATGTATATTTCCAGAAATTCTGAATATAATATTTCTGGTATTATTTTGATACTCTTTCGTAAGCTTTGCTTTTCAAAAGAAAACTTTTTTTTTAACATTTGACTATTTTCATACCACGAAACAAACTTGTAAAAAAATCACACTAACGATGAAGTCAATTTATTCGAAATGTCATTCTACGCCCCATCACGGCCCAAATTACAGAACTTTATGTAAAACAAAAGTTATTGCAAAATGTGTGTATTCAAATATGGTGGCGAATGTTTCCCTTTATATATGCACGCTAATAAATGTAATTTGAAACAAAATTAAGTTACTGTAACAAAGATAAAATATCTTAAAACTAAACAATTAATATGGGGCTATTTATCACAACAAATTCGGGTACATTTGCGTACCCGAGCCAATACTGTCGGGTACAGGGTACAGACAGCACAATTTTGGTACGTGTACCCGAATTCGGGTACGGTTGGCAACACTGGTTACAAAGTAAAGTTGATGAAAACAACAAGAAAGAAAGAAAACAGCATGGGAGGATGCAAGTGTTTGCTTTCTCATGTTTCATGTTACAAAATATAGCTGTATCATTTTACAAGCCGGTAGCTGCTTTTCACACTAACGAAGATTAGCGCACGTAAAAAAAAAAAACGCCGACATGTTATCAGTCAGCCTTCGGCATCAGAAGGAAGCATCTGAGGGAGGGGAGGGGGGCCTAAGAGCGAGACGAGGGACGTGCACGTAAAAAAACAAGCCGAAGGCGGATGTCACTGTAAGATTGCATAACATGTAATTTTCATATGGTTTATGTAATGGACACAGGTGTACAGACTGTGTGATGTATGTAAAACATGAAACAATACCTTATTTTGGACAATTAAGGGTTGCAAAACTTACGTTGCTAAATGTATCAAAAAGTTACATTATTAAACATAAAGGCAGTCTCAATTATAAGTTATGTCTTGTAATAGGTAGGTACTTCTGAAAGCAAAACGTACACACATCGGTACTAATTACTAGCATCTGTGTTTAAAGAAAGTGTTCACAAATTACTTTACAATGCTTACATGTAGGTCATGGGTAGATACTTCCAAAATACCTAATACCATTGCAAGTTTTCTCAAAATGTCTTACTGTAACTGTGTTCTCCCCAGCACAAATTTAGAGCTGGGTGGTTCACGAGACCAGCTGGGTGCATCGTGGAATAAGCTTAATGGTGTCGACGGGATATCCGTTTCTTAGCCGGATGGAGCGCCCGCCAAAATGGGCCTGGGGAGAACACTGCTGTAATGTTTTCCTTGAGAATTTCAACTCAATAATACAGATATGCCATTGTGAGATAACGATTTTGAAGTATAGGAAGTGAAATACTGCAATATGGAGTAATCTTGTACAGTGAAATCACAGTATAATAGTACTTCAGTTTAAAGTACATTTACTGCAACACCTACTGAGAGTTTTATATTTAATAACTGTTCAGTATAAAGTATTTTCAGCACTAACTAACGTGTAAAAACTTCAATTTCCCGTCATGTACTTTGTAATGTGATTTCACTATATCAGCTCTGGATTCAACCCCCAGTACTTATAAATATATTGTGAAGTGTGAACTTGTTGAGAACTTCTCTGTACTAATAATAATAAAATGTGTTCTTCCACAAGTTTTTGCACAAAGAAGTGAAAAAAGGAATTATCCAAATTGAACATATTTTCATAAGAGGCATACCACTGTCAATTTTGTTCAGATATCCTAGAGCTGTAATAATCTGTAACCTTAAGAGGCAGTGTCAGGTGTTTCAGGTGCATGTATGCAACACACATTAACACCATATAAACCAAGGCTAAATTTACGTTTTCTGTAGCAATAAGAGTATTACATGTATCAACATTATCTTCACGTTTTATGAGAGACAGAGTTGTTCTTATTTTCGCTGTGTTTGCCGAAGTCAAGCACAAAAAATGGTTGCTACAAATTCTATGAAATATTTTTTTAGTATCACGTTGCTAATGTAACAGTTTGTTACGCCTCTTTTTGCAGAACACAGCTCTATTAAGAACGGCTGTGTCTTTGATAAAGTGTGAAAATAACGTTGATATCTGTAATACTCTTATTGCTATAGAGAACGTAAAATTTGCCGTGATTTATATGGAGTTAATGCGGGTTGCATACATGTGCCCGAAACACTGATACAGCCTCTTAAGTGCAACCACAGTAAGTGATTCCAACATGATGTAAGTGCAACTGTTAGAAGGTGTCTGCTGCAGAGCAAACAGTTAACACACAGAGGGAAAATCATCCCCACAATCCCAAAAATCAATGATGTTACAGCTATTCCATTTCTGTGACTTCAGTGACATTTCTCAGTACTCCAGAAAGCAGTAGCCACCTTGCTGTGTGTGTTAATCAGTTACTGCCAGAAAAAAACATGACATTGCACTACAAGCTAAGCAATATTATAAACCACATCAGTACCATTCCCAGGTGTACAATTACAAACATTTGATGTATAGTTTTCTTCCAAACAAAACCTGACTTATAAAATATTTATTCACCAACATTCAATAAAACAAAGCTAATACAGTGTAATTACACATTTTGAGCCAGTGACTCACGATGAAGGATCACTATTGCCAGTGATCTAGAATGTAAAGCAGCTGCTTCATTCATTACACTATGATAAGTGCTAAGAATATTGGATGTACATACACAGATGTGAATCTTAACACACGCAGTCGTCACAAAACACTGTGACTTGAGTCCTGTCATAACACAGGCAGGCCTGACTACGGGCTCAACTACCACATGGCACGCTGCACTCCGGACAGCTTGTTGTAGTCAGCTAGGTGACGCCACACGATGCGGCTGAGCCGCCAGCGATGCACCAAGCCTCGGGCACGTGATGTGAGTGCACAGCGTTTGTGTGTGCGTGTCAGGTGCGCGTTGAGAGGCATTGCACATATCTCCTTGTCTGCCAGCTCCTGCAACAACGCACACTCTCGCCATGATATGAGGAACCTCTATTCTGATGCAGTTCTTCAATATTATTATAACTCTCAATGTTTGAGACAATCGTAGTGTAATGTCCCATACCAGGAGCCAGCTAACGGTTTTAATAATTTTTATATTTTTACGACATACGTACGGTTTGTTTTGTAGACATACATTGTGAATATTTTTTGTGGATATACAGTAAATACTTTATAGCTTTCATAGTTTTTGTATAATGGTATGTCTAAGTCCAAATTTGTATAAAACAGTTTTATGTTAACCAACTGACTTGTAACAATATAATTCACACTGAAGAACAGTGTCAAGTAAAAATTACACGACTTAGAGGTTTAAAATCTATTACAATATCAATATTTCAAAGCACATATTATTATAGTATTTACAATACACACACAAAAAAAAAAAGGAAAACAGTTTTAACATAACTGGAGTTTAGCCATTTTAAACCTGCATCATACTTTAGACATTTTGTGAAAAACAATGGAGCCGAGAACTCTCTCTTAAATAACTGGTATTGTCGTCACATGACGTCAGGCCACCAATAAGTGTGCGGACTGGGGTGGCATGTGTTACCCCTTCTAGAGAGTTTTGCCTTCGCCATTGGCAGTAATATGCAAGACACCAACAAGTGTGGTCGTGTAAAGGGGCTGCTGTCTCAGTTTGTTATGAAATAGTTCAGGTGTGGCAAATTTAACGTGTATGGACAGCAGTGTGGCCTTGTTTCTAAATTTATTTATTTTCGGACAACCTTCTGGACTCTCCAGCCAAATTTTTCCGTCCATATTCTTAGGTCGTAAGGTGCAACATCTTTTCTTCTTCTTCTATCCTCGTAGACTTGTGCTGCATTTTTATGCTGACTTTTATCAGTAAACCGGGTCCCAAATGCCAATTTCAGTTAAACTTAAATTTAAATAAAACTTAATTATTTTTGGGAATTTAAATTAACTTTCTGGTCAGAAAATCCCTGAGTCAATTCCTGAAACAGTGTAAATTTTGTCACGATAAGCTACAATGATGTAGATGAAGATAAGAATGTTTGCAGTGGGTCAGGAGACCTCTGTATCTTCTCCGAACCCTAAATACATGATGGTCCAGGAGGGCCGAAGTGTGGTAATCTATTCAGTTTAGCAACATGTGTGCAGGCACATATTTACTTGCTTGTGATGGCATGTTTGATATTATGTAACACTGATAAACATGGCAAGGTTCACAGCATTAGAATATGAGGACTGATTCTCTTTCACTTCTAAGTGTTAATGCACGTAAGTAGTCTCAATGTAACAAATTCTGTGATACTACTGACACGCAAGCTGACTGTCAATTATCAATAACACAAAATTTGGAAACCAGCTGTGAACAGCATAAAAGCTGTAGGTAACACAATCCATGATATGTTAATATATGAAATAGAATCAATTCACTTATCACTGACTACAGTAATATCCTCAAGGATGAAATATAGCTGAAACATAGCGACAGCTACCCTAACACTCAATTGTCCCAGCATTGTTGTTAGTTATGGCCGTGTTATAAGACAACGTGAGTAAAAATAATTACTGTACAAATACTCAAGATTCATAAATACAACACTCGAATTAAATCAAATTTTCATTTCACGTTTGTTAAAACAGCCTGTACTTTCAAAACAATAAATAATATGGATATTAGATTGTATAATAACTAACCAGACAAAAATAAGTTTGTAAATGAGACAAAATCTTTTAAGAAACAGCTATTAGATTTCCTTATTAACAAAACCTTCCATAGTGAATCTGATTATCTAAATACTGAATAATTCATGAAGGATTCTGCCTCTTGAGGCCACAGTAGAATATTTTGTAAGATTCCTCATGTTACGTCTGATCAGCATATTCTTTATTTAGTATATGTATTTGAAAAAAAAAAAGCACAACTATATTTTGATATCTTGTTTCACATTTCTGTAATTGGCTATGTAAGCCACTTCATATTTGTGTAATTGATGTGTAAATGAACTTGTGATCTTGTTATTTTTTTTGTGAATATGATTTTTAAAATTTTATGTATACCACTTTATTTGTTTTATTACTGTATAATTTTTTTTTATTATTATTTTTTATATCTGTGTGTGTGTACATTATATTTGTTTTCTAATTTGTAATTAAATCATTTATGTAAAATGACAAATTCTATAGCAAAACTGTGTTCTGCTCGAAGCGAAGAATGATCAATACATAAATACGATTCAATACAAAATGTTGTTACTTCACATTGTCAGTACTGACCCGGATCTCGTGTGGCAGAATGTTGTTCCTCCGCAAAACATTGATACGCAGTTTCTCAACGGCGTACTGCTTTACTGTTCTTCTTCGTTTCAAATCTCGTATCATCCTCCAGTCTGCGTACTTAGTGCGCACTTGCTGCACCTAATCAATCAGAATACAGTCCTCACACAAAAATAAGCCACACAAACACACACCACAGCACATACTTTAATTTGACACAAGTATAAAAATAACTTGCACACAGACAAGCTACGGATTGCACTATCATGATGGTGTTTTAGCAAAATACTATAAGAACTTTGCTAGTTCTTTACAGAATTATTAATTTAAAAGGTTTTACAACCAAACAGTGAATTTTTTTATGTAAATATTATTGATTATGATTGTACAAACAAAATAAAATTCCATATAAATTAACAGAGTGGTTCAGTTATAGTTGAGAATATTTCATTTCAAATTTATTGAATCTGTGGGTTACAATACTTTACCAACACACTATCAATACCTACAGCTTGTTCAAATTCTTACTGTTTATGTAACTAGAAGCCTTTTTCAATTCACATTTCTATTGTGATAAAAAAAAACCTGTGTTTATACAAAAAACTTCCAAGACATTCAAATCCCTATTCTTAATTTTCTTTTGATTAATTACTGGTTCACAATGGAAAGGCAAGAAGTTATTCACACTTTAGCAAAAAATTATTTTAGTAAAGAGTTATTTTCTGAAAAACTTTCTTTTTGTTATAAAGGTATCGAAAAGTGTGAAATGAGAGAGCAGAAAATGAAAAGCGGTAAATCCCAGTACACACGGGCATCTTTCTTGTACATGAAAGTGAGCATCAAGTGTGTACAAGAAAGAGAACACTAGCTAGTGTTCTAGCTAGTATCCTACCTAACTGATTGTTTATTTCACACGGCCAACTTTCTTGTACAATCTGGTGTACAGCATTAAACTTTGAATACAGATTTTAAGACTGTATTTCGAGTATTGGAGGTAATAAGTGCAATATTTATCGTACCTGCACAAAAAATAAGCTTTAAAATGTAAAAATTGAATTATTGTCTGTAGTTAATTATATCCAGATGTAAATGACATTGTGCACGATCAGCAAATATTCCTTTAACAGCATATTTTATTCAGCAAAGAATCTTATTTATTTCAAAATATTTAGCATTTATAAGCTATTTTGTTCAGAAACATTCACAAATGCATAAAAATTGTTTGTTTACGTTCAAATAGTACAAGAAAGATAATGAAAAATAGTACCTACCCTATCCCACACTAGCTAGTATACAAGTCCTTGTATGCTAAGTCACTAGTATGCTCAGTGGCCGTTCACACGATACAAGTTACCTACAAGTCAAGGTGAACAAGAAAGTGTTCACCTTCTTGTACAAGAAAGATGCTCGTGTGTACTGGGCTTAACACTCCATGGTAATATTGAAATATCATGACCACATGATCAGATTTACTTAGTTGTTCAATTTAGAGTAATTTCAACGCTATTGAGTAGACGAAGTAAGGTTTCGTAAGTGCCTTATTATCAATTCATGATCATGCTGAGAAAACCCTGCAGGCAGGCACTTTTTTGCAAACACAAGTTACAGTAACAACCAAACACACGGCATATCAACTAACTAGAATGGTTAACAGGCTATGTTGACAGTGACTGCTCAAATTACACCAATACCCACATAGCAAAACAAAATCAAAGCAGAAGTACTCTTAACAAATTTGATTGAGTTATAGGACTATGCTAATGTGTACATGGACATAAAGAACTCCAATGACATACAATGGCACATTTACTAATTGGTAACAATTTGGATGATTATGTGATTACATACTACTGAGCCCTCTCGGCTCGTGCCCATGGGGCAGAAGGCCCCTTAAAACCTCGGCTCCCCCACACAACAAACACAACGGGCCAAAGCTCCGAAATTCCAATTCACTTAAACACTGGGCAAGTCCACAGATCACCCCCGACCAATGCTTATAGCAATCGGGTATCGTGTTGCTTCGGGATAACCCAGAATTCGAGACTCACAAATACACTTCTTTGATATATACTGTATTGCCGCTCATTTACAATACAATACATGAATTGCACATTCACACAACAGAATTAAAATGACGATTACCATATCCATTTTAAGTCTCTGTTCGTCATCCACGTTTTATACAAACGCCGCTCAATTAAGTGCACACAACTACGTTTTCTTATTTATGAAAATTTTACAACATTGCAACATCGAGATTTTTCACACATAACTGTACATTTACACATCCTTTTCATTTTCAACCTCCTGTTAAACCGGACGGCTTTTTAAAGTGCGCGACTCCCGAAACCTCTAGCAATGGCTTTCATCCAATTTATGTGCAGTTCAGTGATCAATACAACCCACAAATCCCATAGTACTTGGAGAATAGGAGAAGAGGATAATCCACTCCAAGTCCAATTGGGCAACTATTATTATATGTCCCCATTTCTCCGGGCCTCGCAAGGCATCTTGGCGGACAAGCAGCCAGCAATCCTTCCCAAGCGACGGGAAAAATGTCCCAGCAAAATAACTGAACGACACAAAGGCCGCACACTCACCGCTTCCAAGTCCTAGAGGCTAGCTCTTCTACTTGTTTGCAATTTCTCCAAACTCTAGCAGCACCATTCAGCTCAAAACGGGCCGCTACCATTTTGCCCATGCAGAGCAAAGCAAGCCTCTCCAACTCCAACATCGTCAGGGCCACCAGGCTCTAGTAGCAAAGACTCCGGCTACCTCTTCACCCTGCCACTTCCAACACTTAAATGAGCCTCTCTAGTCTTGCCAGCACCAGACACTTCCTCTCCCCCACTCCACCAGAGTCCACATCTTCTCTCCCCTCCAGGCCTACCCCTCCATGGCCAGTGGAGGACCAGGTCCGGAGTTAAATGGGAAGGCTCAGCTCAGACGACTGGGGTAACCCCTTCCCCCCAAAATATGAGCCACAGAGAAGTCGATGGAGCAACCCACTTCTAGACTCTTAGTAAAGCTCTAAATCCCTCCCCTCCCCAGAAAGGGGCCCAAACTCAGGCTACCCTGTTTATCCTACATGAACTAAACTGAACCACTGTTCACTACAACTGGTAATTTAGAGTGCTTATACCATACATGGACCATAGTAAGAAACCAGAGGTGCATACAAGGGGGGGAGGGGCATGTAGGGGGTGACCCCTCTTCCCCAAATATACGTCCCGTTATGTTATGAATGTAAAACAAGAATATAAACAATTTCTTAAGGCTGTTTATTCAATCTTTTGGTTGGAAAATTCTTTAAATAGCACTATTTTACATCTTTAAGTAGAAAACATTTTCGAGGGAGGAATCCCCGGACTCCCTTTTTTTTTTGCTTCGGGTCAGGTATAAACCATCATCATCCCACCCCCCAACCTTTTCCTCTCAAAGACCCAAAGCTAGGAATGCCCCACGAAAAAAAAAATTTTTTTCTATGCAATATTTTTACTACAAAGAAATGTATAGTTTAAATTTAGAAACGTGTACATAAAACTTGTACAGACTCTAAATAAAATTGTTGATTATATTATCTCTGTAATGGTCCTCAAGAAATTTCATGCAGTTCTGTTGCATAAACCTATGGTAATGAGTAAATGTTAATAGACTATAACAATATAAAGCACAAAGCAAAAATGCTTAAGTACAGTACACCAAACAATTATGTCCACATAGATTTTCCAATGTATGTACTATAGTAGGCAGTTAAGTTGGCCTCTGAGCTCCCTAGTGCTGTTATCAGAACAAGAAGGCGAAGAGAAACAGATATCCTACTGTCCGGGGTCACCTGCCAGGTTGATACTAGCAGGGCGGAAAACATTTGGCACATTCCGTCATACACTGCACATAAGTGGAACATATTTGTGAGCTGTAGCAGTTGTGCTCGGGGATACATATATACCTTTCTGGATATACTAAAACTATTATAAACTGCTACGTTTTACTTCCGTCTGTAAAAATATGCAAGGTTTCGAAAATAACAATTCAATCAACCAAAATTAATGGAATATTGTATTATGGCAAACCTGAAAATAAAATATATTTATCCTACTACAGAATAATAGTCCGACAATATAAATCAGACTAATAACCAAGATCACTACGCCAACAGTATCTGCTTCGACAAACTTCATCAAGATAATTCTTTAGTTCTACATCAAAGGGCACTGTAAAAAGATGTACGATGTGTACGTTCGTAATAGTACTTGGCTATGGGAAAGGCCTGCTGCATGCAATACCACATAAAAAATTAAAAAAGCCCTTTTTAAAAAAATTATAAACTAAAAAAAAAAGTTTTACTGATATCCTAGGTTCAGATGAATAACCCCTCTCTTGGTAATTCGTCTTAAGGGTGTTCGAGTGCGATAAAATCATGATTTTATATAGTTTTGCATACGATACTTGTGAGTACATTTTATTCTTACGAAACAATTCTGGCTCTCATAGTTTTCTCATAACGGGGTGTCGTCAAAATTTGCTTGTTATGCTGCAATGCAAATAGTGGAAACCAACAGACCTACTTAAACAAAATAATTCACTGTGAACTCACATTCCGTGAGCTATGCAATAAAACGTTAAAAAACCCACAACATAATATTTTGATTTAAAAAAAATAATCGCAAAAGTACCGAATAAAAGTTACAAATTTTGTAATTTTTTAAAATACAAAACTGATCGCGGAATTTTTTTAAATGTTTTATTACGTAACTCATAGTATGTCACTTCACTGTGAATTATTTCACGTACAAAATAGAAAGTTTTCACTATTTGCATGGCAGCAGAACACGCAAATGTTAACTTTGTCGTGCCGTTATGAGAAAACTACGCCAGCTAAAATTGTTTTGCAGGAGGAAACTACACTCACAAGTATCGTCTACAAAACTAACACTATAAATATAAAATTATGGCTTTATTGCACTTGAGCACCCGTAAAATAGGCGTACGTAAATAGAGAAATATAAAATGAAATATAAATGTTTAAGATTTAGTGGCTATCCATTATACGCGTAACTAATTTCATCATTTAATTACAAACTAAGCCACAAAACTATACAAAAACAAAACTATAGCGCCTCAAACCTTTATACATATGTATAGAAAATAAATATGTATATATAAATAGAATATAAATATATTTATTTATATACCGTACGGCCCTAGAACTTAGCTACCTATACGTATGCATGTATTATAATGACAAGTTACCAAGATATTGGTTGTTCTGAACCAACAATGTACCTGCTGTATACCAGTACAAATATGACAAACGTACTTCAATTGACATTTTCTCTTTTTAGTCTCAAATCTATGGAAATTATTTATTGGTTTTTCTGACTACTTTATACAAGTAGTTGCAATTTAAATAATAGAAAAACATAATTTTTTGTTTTAGTTCACATAATTTTAATAATATAATGATACGTGTAATGCAACCCACAATATAGCATTGTCCCCAAACTTACATAAGTATGCCAAATTTAAGCTCAATCAGATACCAACAAATGGTTTGAAAATTTTGAAACTGTCAACTTACTTAAATACAAACACTGCAAGTTACATAAATGTTTGTAATAATGAACATGGGCGTAAAAACTGTGGGGGTCGTGGGATCTGGACCCCCACGGCCCTACTGGAATTGAGTTGGACACCCATCACAGTTATGGGTGGCGGGAAATTTGTTTATTTAGATGTTCATTATTCACTTTGTGGAACTATATTGTACTACTTTATGATGCTACCCACATTCAGTGTACAATGAACCCTTTTGCAGTCAAACTTTAAAACATATCACTGCCTGTTAACTGTGCATAGTTAAACATACATGTTTTTCACGACTTCATGTGCTTAATATGTGTTACCAGCCTGATTGGAAATCAACACACAAACTACAGCCAGCTAATTTTATCTTTTCATAGAAATAACGTGGTGTGTCGTGTCACTGTATAAGTATTCAAGTGTCCAGTAATGTGAGTAGTGCCGTGTGCCTTAGTGGTGTTGATGTGAAGTGCTTGTTTGTCAAGATGAAAAGATCTACTTTGGATAAATGGCTTAATTCAGACGGAAAGAAATCAAAAACAGTGCTGGTAAGTTCACACAATACACAGTGACTTCGCTCGTGTAGTCTTCGTTTAAGGGGTTCCCCTCCTGGCCATGTGTTTGTGTTAGTGAGGCACGGCGCCAAGGGCGATGTAGCCCGGCGCATCAGATGCGGTATCACCTCTAAGATAATACACTGAAACGGCGCGCAGTGGTATCGTAGTTCACTCGCCAGACTGATACTTTCCGCGGTGACCCTATCTTTTTATTGGTGGAAAGTTTTAAGCAAAACCCAATGCATGTTCCCAAGGTGGATTAACACGAATCCCATGGATAGTTATTCAGATATTACAGGTTGAAAAAAGTGGTTTTTAGCCATTTTGAGGTTCTCCGAAATGATGTTTCTAACTAATGTAATGTTTTAAAACTACCGTACCGACATAGTTTGAAGTGTTTGTTCTTTTCCTAAAGGCACAAATTATAAAGACGTTTAGTAGTTTCTTAGAAAGAAGAGAATTGCTGTCACGCTGCAACGCTGTTTAAAGGCCCCTTAAGACAAGTTTTCAAGGATTATATTTAATATGTTTTAAAGTTTTTCAAACTGATTTTTTAAATGTAATTTTAATTTTTGTTTTAAGATTCGTCCAACAATTGTTTTTATTTTTCCGCAAATTTGAAATAGGCAAGCTCAGTTCATATTAATTGTAACAATAATGTGTCACATGTTAATACTTTTTATTTCACTACACAATTATTTCATATTAAGAAAATAATTTATTAATAAACAGAACAATTTAATGTCAAAATAAAAAAAATACTATTTCTCGTGTTCTGAAAATGTTAAGTTATATTGTCGTGAGATGAACGTGAGCGAAAGTAAATCAGCTCGTTTTATTTAAATATCAACAGCTAGTGACAAGCTGACAACAATGTTTTAGCCAACAATACATCAATGTGTACACAACTGCTATTGTAATAACCCGTTGCCTACGTTATTATTCAAGAAACAGAGGGGTATTTTCATTTCCGAAATCCGTGTCACTGTGTTTCATACAGTGACTGCTAGATGTATCTCTTAAGTGCAGTAAAAGAGGCACTTCAACACGGAGTTGTGTGCGCAGTACAGTCCAGTGCTTGATATCGTAATGTATTACGATTGTTTAGCGTACCGTGTATGTTATTTTCCATTAAAAATGTGTATTTTAATATTATAATAGCCATTGAAAGGCGTAAGTAACAAAAGTAACTACGTATGTAGGACAATTTAAATATGTTATAATTAGTCAGGAATTTACCTTAGGAGTACTATGACCCAGAAGCGACTGAACTCCTTAATGTTATGCCATGTGCATAAAGACCATTTGGACAAATTGAACATGAAATCAATGTGCATTGAATTTATAAGAAAGAGTGACAAAAGGAAAAACGTATTTGGTAAAATGGAAAATTAAGATTGCTTTTCTGGAATATTTGTTATGTACAAACAATTTTTTATATATTAAATTAATTCAACTGTTATTCTTTTTTCTGTTGATGTATGTATGTTGCAATTGCAGTTTTTTGTAATTAAAAATGTTCTTTGACATTTGAGATCACTGAAATAATGTTTTGAGTCTATATGGTTATATAATCCAACAGATAATTTTTGCTTATAGTTTTGGAATATTGCAGCTGGCAAGGAAAAAAACGACATGTCTGCACCTTAATATAATGTCGAGCTTTTATTAATTAACTGAATTATGAATAACCAACCATTATTTAATCAAATTCATGTTTTTTTTTATCTGCACAAAAATTACAAGGCAGCCACAGTCCGAGAACTATATTCTGTGATAACTTTGAGATATCACAGTGTGATGTCTCAATAAAGTTATGAAGTATATTGGTAAGTATTGACATGTAACATGGTGAATACCATGACTCACACTTGTAAGTATGTAATTCGCACATTCATACAAGATATGCAACAATAAGTCACAAATGAGGAAGGATACAAAGCACCAAATTTGATTAAGATTTACTTGTAACATAGTTTACTAAGACAAAAAATATATATTTAAAAACATTGAAATTTCTATCGTATCTATATTTAATAGTTTAGTTCAAACCTTGCTGAAATAGCACCATTTTGCATCTAAAAACCAAAATTTTTCCGGGGGAGGACCCCCCGCTTTAAGCTTGGGGTCATAAATATCTCGCCGACGGCTGGACCCCCACTGGAAAAATTTGCTTTCTACGCCCATGATAATGAATACACATAGTTTAAACTACTTGACACAATTCAATTAGCTTTATTTTTGTCGACTATTTTACATTCATAATGCAGAGATGAACACATAAAAAATAGTAAATGCAGTGTATTAATAGCAAATGAAAATTGATGTTTTTTTTTCTTTTGGAGTATAAATAATAAACTCAATATATTTAAAAAAAAATTAAATTTTAACAGTGGCAAACTGTTATTTCAAATTCTATAAAAAATAATCACATTTTTTTCTTTCGCATAACATTGCAAAACTAATTTTAAAAATCACAATCCGTTTAGAAATGAAACGTTACCTTTTACACAAGTTTGTTATTATACCGTTTTATGGCATAACTTTAGGCCAAATATAAAAATGTTTAAGACTTGCAAATTTATTGAACCCTTGCGATAGGTAAGCCGGGTTTTTAATTATCTACAAGACAGCTAAAAGAAGAGCTAACAAAACGTATGTAACAGAATTTTAATGAATCTGACCTTAGAAGGAGAAAGGGGGTCAAGAATATATTCACTGAATGCAAAACAAGAATTTAAAACCATCTCTGCTATCATAATTTTACTTGAAGTTATTACGGACTTTATGTAATTCACTACATATAATTAAAAAAAAAAAAAAGTCATGTTCTTCCACTGAAAGGTTTTTGCTTAGCGTTGAATTTGGTAGCACGCACAAATTAATTGATAAATAAATTTAAAAAAATTTTTCTTACTAACTAGGTTATGTCAGTTACTAACAAAAAATTTTCTAATATCAATCTAGATATAGGAAAATTTATTGTTAGGCTTTATTTTTTAATTCAGTAATTGTACTAAATATGTTAGCATTATTCACACAATAAATTATACATTCCTCCTAAAAAACAGAACACCAAAATTCTTAACTACGTAAGAAGCTGTGACGGTTGAGCGCTTGCAGTACATCGAAGCGTTCCGAGTTTTATCCCTGGTGTTTGACGTCCAGTTTTACGCATGTAAGATCGTATCGGACAATGTCACAGTTTGGGGGGATTGGGGGGGGGGGAGTTTTGGGGATCTCCCATTTTCCCCACCTTTGCAGTGCGACACTTCTCAATACCCATCTCATTCACCCTCATCGACTCTGAATGTCTTTGATGATAATATCCTTCAGTTCTGCAATGAACAAAGTAACAGTTTATTAAATAGGCCTACTTTATGTAGACATTTCCAGTATCTGTTTTTTTTTTCCTGGAGTGGTTAGTCGTTAATGTGGTTGTTCTCTGCTGACTTGACGAATCCTCACTACAGCTCTTTCACTCACACCTGTGTACTTCGCTGCTCTTGCTGGTTGCTCTCTGTAGAGGCTCAAGCATTTAATTGCAGTTTCTTCATCACAACACTGAATAACAGTTTTTAACATTTCTCACACTCTGCTATGCATCTCCTTCCTGCGCCTCTGCAGGCTACCACCTTCACCTTACATTTTTGGGTATACACTGAGGGTCGATATTTTCCTAACAGCTACTACACAGCTGTCGAGTGTGTGTCGTCTTTTTATCTACTCTTCTTCCCTTGTCCCACTGTCCCCGCGCTGTGAGAAGTCAAGATAACTGCCCACTATAGTATTAACTGCAGCATCATAGTAAAAAAAACACAGTAAATACTTTGGTTTCATGAGCCTGGAGAGTACAATCTGTATTTAATTTACACTAATATATCTATTATAAAATAGTAACAATTTAACAATCTATATGAGTAACTTTCGTAATGCTAAGAGTGCCGCCTAATAGCCCGTAAGAGGCTCAAAAGCGACGGAGCACTAAGGTCGATCTTGAAGAGCACATCAAACCTCAACAAGCCAAGCGCTGAACTAGCATGCAAGCTTCCCGCCGAACGGTTTTTACTATGGGATACTAAGCGGTGACCATATAATTTTATTGGTGGAAAGTCTGCAACTAAGTTCAGTGCAGGTCGCAACCTGAGTTTCACGTACATCTGATTAGTTGAAGCAGAAAAGTGGAATGGCTGGTCAGGATGTACAAGGTGTGTAGAGCGGAGAGGGAGGCTGGGGTAAGTAAAGGCCCGTTCACAATCGACATGGCACAAGGAAAAAACATAGCATAAGAAAGTGAATATCTGTGATACAAATGGTGGCGTTCACAATAAATACTTGGCATGCGTAACTTGCTTGGCATGGCGTTAAAGGTGGTCATCTTTGAGTTTCCTACGCCAAGTGTTTCATGCCGGCCAATAAGAATGTAAAACGTCATAAGTGCTATTGGCGCGAAAATTTTCGTCCAATATCAAATTATTTCTTTTCTTGTTGATTATTTTCTGATTGGTCAATTTCGTGGTGATTGTGTACGGACAGTTTCGCATGTTATGCTGTTTAAGTTATGTTATTTTTTTCATGTCGATTGTGAACGGGCCTTTACGCTGCCTATTAACAAAGAGTAAGTACCTAACAAAGGTAGATTAAATAACAGCGAGATGATTCAGAATATGAGCATAACAGAATGGGGTAGACAGTTTTACTTTGACAGAGTGGAATTCATCTTCGGTGTATTTGTAAATAGTGAGAGGGAGGAGGGAGTTTTGAAAGTTCGGGAACGGTTTGGTAGGTGATTGTGGAAGAGATTATATAATTCCATCGGACGGTAACCAAATTGCAAGTGAAATTACAGTTATATTTAACACTAACAAAATCAAGGCGCCTAACATGAATTTAAAAATTACCTGCAAGTTTGACGTACGCGAATTGTGGAATACATAACCACTAAATTTTATTACGGAAGATAACAATGACGCCATTTTTGTTTATTAACCAAAGACAGGAGTGGTGTTGGTGTTGCCTAGTACGCTCACTTACGCTATTCGCGATGTCGCGCAATGTGGCTGACATCTGGTGGCGAGTTAATGAACTAGTAAACTGTGTGTTGTAGTTCACCAAGTTACCGAGAATATTGTGTTTTATTGGCGCTGATGTTAGGGCAATCGGACTAAACAACGTCCACTTCCTTTCATCTAAGATAAACAACTTGTCAAAACGTATTTTTTTTTATCAATATTTGAAATACTTTCTTCGCTCACAAATTTAAGAAAAGGCTCCAGCAATCTTTATTCACTTAATAAAATGAACAATGGAAACAGGTGGACGGAGTTTGAATCATGGTTTGAATCCGACCGCTCGGAAAACAGTGCCAAAAAGTACGGCATTCTCGGTAACTTGACGAACTACAGCCAAACAACAAGGTGGTCAAGCAAAATACATTGTTAAATAGGCGAGTGTCCAGACATGTTATTCTACGACCGTGATTTATTTGTTAATTTAGGATTAGTAACAGTTTTAAAATTTAATTTACCTTATTATTCAAACATTTTCATTTACGGCCTGCAAACGAGCTCAAAAACTCCACTCGCTCAAGCATTGCAAGGAGAACAGCCCACAAACAACATGCAAATAATTATGCAGATTCTTGAACGAAAGCTAGGTTGAGAGCATGAAGGTAATATTAAGAGAGTTCTTCTACCAGCCACTCAAGAACTATGCTCGTTGAATCGTTCGCAGAATACATCAATCCCAACACAAAATGCCGTTCGTGCACTATCACCGAAATCGTTGAAGAAAATGTTTACCATTTTGCCAAGTTACGAACAGGTATATAATATGTAATGTTTGCGAAGAGGATATGATAGATCCAAGTCTCTCGTAACTTTGCGAGCACATGCAACCATATTCAAGCCGCAAACGACTCGCTAATTGCGCTCAAGAATCCTGTTTTCATGCCGGGAAACATGCGCATTGGATGCGTCACACATTCTCCGCGCAAATCGAATTTGAATACCAGCATTAAGGGCGCCGCCTATCCGGGCATGAGAGGCTCAAAAGTAACGGAGCAGCAAGGTCGACCTTGAAGCATGCAACAAATGCCGTGTCGCTTCAACGAGCCAAGCGCTGATCTAGCGTACAAGCTTCCCGCTATACAGTTTTTACTATGGGACAGTAAGCTGTGACCATATAATTTTATTGGAGGAAAGTCAACAACTAAGTTCAGTTCAAGGGGCCGATTAAATATCACCATTTGCGTTTTACACCGACGCAGCACAACGCAAGTAAATCTGCTCTGCATCTGCAGCTCTAGTCGTGGTTGGAATTAAATATACTCGAAAACGCAAGACGCAATGGGAGGAGCCTATTTCGGCTCGGCGCAACTACCACCCCTCACATACTTACACAAGCCAATCAGAAAATTTGTAACATCATTCTTACTGCCAAGTGGACGGCAAAAACTGTCTGCACACCTGCGTGCTTACATGCAGATATAGCTTCCTTGTAGCAGTGAACAATTTCTCGCGCTAAAAGTAATGTTTTCGTTATATTTTTCGTAACCTCAAATTGTGTAGTTTTCTCGTGCTTATACAAGGATGTGTTGTTTCATATCAAGAAACGAAGGAAAATTGTCACAAAGTTTTTTATTATAAACGTATATGTCGTAGTTGAGTTTTGAAGTTTGAAACATTAATTTCTATAATGTCGTGGTTATTTCAGTGTTGTGGATGCGTTTGTATGTTTATTTTTATTGAATGAGATTGTTCGTGAATAATTAAGTACTATATTTATGGAGAGTAGCATTTTTGTAACAAAATTGAAATACATCAGAGTGGTTTTCGTCTGTAACCAGCTTTTACATACTTTATGTTGCTAACGGAAAATAAAGTGCCTAAAGTGATAGACGTGTGACGCGATTAGAGCAAAATTATGTATACATTTTATATTTGTACTGGTATTAATTTGAGTGACCTAGTTTTGAAATTCATGTAAGTTATTTTAACTTTTGTGGCATGGTATTTGTGAGTGTAGGCCAACTACCTAATTGGTTATACATGTGTCATTCGTCTTTCAGAGAGTCGTAAATTATCAAATCGTGATACGATGATTATTTCTCAATAATTCATTGATAATGTGTAGTGAATACGAGTGACTTTAGTACAACTATATTGGAATAAATTTAATTATGTCTAGATGATTGTAAGTTCAATGTTAAGTGTGTGATATGTGTAGACAGCAAGTCTCACGAAAGACTAAATACTAAAATGATAGCCCTCCCGTTTCATGAAATAAAGAGAATCCCAACAGAATCACTCTTAAATATAAAGCACGTGTAATGTGAAAAAAAGTAGGCAAGAAATATATAATGTTGATGAAACACCCCATCCAAGCAAGGAAAATAGGTAATGTCACTTTTCTAAGCAAATAGCCAAACAGGTACTTGCAAAACATATCACGCTATTTATTTACATTGTCATTTGCATAAAAAATTTAAGCAAAGTTTTTAAGGTTACAAATAACCTCGTCAACAAACCAACTCCACTATTTTCTCGTCGTGTGCCACGGAAAATTAACCTCAAAATTTATTTCAGGATAAGGATAATAAATCGTTGCCCATTTTTAAATGCTTCTTTAGAAAAAAAAAACATTTCAGTTTTGTACTTCTACTGTACTTCGTAACTATTAAAAGCTTAAATGTGTACACGAAAACGTAAATAATTAAAGTTCATAGAACACTGGATACAGATAAAGATATCCAACTTTAATGTTAATTCGCTTTCACACACCCGAAAATTGTCCATTGCGCTAGTGCGAAGGGCACAGATATACTTGCGTCAAGCCATTTGCTAGTCGCAGATTTTCAGGCACTTTGCGCCTTCACGTGACCACTTGCACCTGCATGTTTGTATACCAAAGCAATGCAGCACAGGTGCAAATTTTGCGCTGCACTTCTCAAAAGCGATATTTAATCGGCCCCAGGTCGCAATATGAGTTTCACATACATCCGGTAAGTACATTTTGAAGTACGGGTGTACGACAGTCTGAAAAGGCCATTTTAGCCATGTTGGAGAGCTTAGAAATAGTGTTTTTAATTAGCATGGGGTCTTAACAATTAGGTTCCGATCTTGTCTGAAGCTTGCTTACTTTTCGTACAATGACACCATTTTCACACGTGGAATATTTTCGTACAATAAAATCTGTTTACGAACATACTGCAGCGCATTTGAAGCATATGGTAGGTGGGCCGCCTAAGAAATGATCAACACTATTTTGTTTTGGAGGGAAAGTTGTAGTTTGCAAATGGTGGCTTGTATAAGACCTGCTGTTTTTGATGTCTTCATCTTTGTTGTCAGATTCTTAAGGTAATAGTAACACCTTAATTTTTCTATGAGGTAATAAAATAAACCAACGAACAAAAATTATGTTAAAATATTGTTGGTATCATGAATTTGACGTTTTGGTAAGGCTAGGAGGGTTTGAAAATTGTAATTTCCACTAAATTTTGGTACACAAGCTGCTTGGTTAGTTATTAGGTTTGTTTGCGTGGTCTGCCAGTTTTACTAGCAGAGTGCATGCGAGTGCCATTTTTCGCTGGTAGCGAAATGGCAGGAAGAGCAGCTGCCAGTGGCTGTGACTGTGTTGTCAGAGTCATATGCCACGATTACACGACCTCGAAGTTCAAAATACATGCCATCTTTAAATTATATTTTATAAATTTTTATTTGTGTAATCAGAACTGTATTTTTTTAGCATGCAAAATGTTTGAACAATGATTTAAACACAAAATTTATACATAAAAATCTTTACAAAAAATTTAGTCTCAATAAGCAAATTTTTGTATCTAAAACTGAGGTCGGTAAGGCGTCAGCCTTTTATGCCTCTCCATGTCAAGGTAGGTGAGCGGCCATATCATTTACAGACGGGCGCTACAGAGCTACATTAGTGCAGCGAAGTGTGACCCCGTCAACACCGAGCAAACACTCACTCACTCTCGCTCTCGGCCAGCGACAGAGCAGTAGACTAAACATCTCATAAGTAACCCAAACTATAAAGAAGCCACAGTGGCTAGGCGTAGTGGTAAACAATATATAGACAAGAGTGTTTGATTTTTCAGTGTAATAATATTGTCGAAGGGTATATGTATGTTTATTTTTCAGCGGACATTGAACATTAGACGCCGTAAATTTAATGTAAAATTATGTGTCAAACATATTGTGATCATTTCATCCTTCACTTAGGAAAATTTCGGTTTCCATCCCCCGCCTTCCGGCCAGCCTACCTGCCGAGCGGAAGGCGGTGGAAAAGACAGTCTTCTTCCAGCGGGCCACGTGCATTTTGTTCAGTGTAGGCTAGCAGGCGGCCATAGGCCTGTGCCCGCTTTAAGTTGCTAACATCACTTTCATCTTTTGAGTGCTAATAAATGCCGTGTTATTTCTCCAGAAGTCTGACTTGTGAATGTAGCGTACCCCGCTTCCCGGGGGAGCTTAAGTGTGACGCCTTAATCCGTCGACATCCACCTCGCAATATATGAGAACTTTCATATTTGCGTTATTTTCAATGATCAGTAAGGTGTATTACCTAGTGAGTACCTACGGGAGTGTGAAATTGTGACAGTTCCCAAGCCACGTGGATGCTAGTCTCTGTCACACATGTCATCGTGAAACCTAAATAACTACTTCATTATTTTATCTGACAGGTCATCACGGGCTGGGACTCGCCTCGTTCCCACACCCAAGTATTATAACATCTTTTTGAATAAGAGTCTCGTGTTAGCCCGAGTCATTAGGCTAGCTGGTGCCCATTCTTAAAACTGTCCGTACTATTAATTTCAAAGAAAACGTAAACAGACATTCCCGTGATCCCGGCCACGTCAATTTGGCGGCGCAACTAAAGGCGAGTGCAAACAACGGTAAACGACGTCACGACATTTGCGATAAAGGTGAGGGAAAGAACTGCCGCCATTGCGTAGCACGTGACAAGTGAGCAGAGGAAGAGAGAGAAGCCGCCATATTGCACACCACCCACGCGGACAAAGGGACAGCAATCGCCACTACCCCCTAGGAAGCATTGCAAGGACGTGCTCGGCTTACCACCCAACCCGAGCGACATCGGGCCGAACCGAGGGGACCCGAAGGGATCCGAAGTGCATGCAGTCTGTCACGAGACACCATCCGCTCGACAACACCACCCCAGGAGTAAACACAGCATACCGGGCAACTGACCAGCCACCGGCCGCCGTGGCACGCGCGAGCGGTGAGGGACATTTCCCCCGCGAAAAGAACCGCGCAACCGTGCCGTGCTACTGCATCGGCAACCACGCAACCTCGCCGTGTTACCGCGTCGGCAACCGCGCAACACTGTTACAGCCGCGATGGATACGTGGACGCTGGCCCTGTGCAATTGGTGCCAACGAGTTACTAAGGACGACCCATTCGTGAAGTACGAGCCCCCCAAGAACATTTGTAATTGCTCACGGCAGATGACATCATCAATGCCGCATCGCCTCTATACCGGACCGACCGATACGAAACCCCGAAGGTCACCGTGGGGTGGTCCAGGGAGTGACCTGGCCGCCTGCAACCTATGTGACTGTACGGTACCGAGCACGACACTTTGCGTAGCAGAACAAATGCAATGGAGGACGGGACAGTTCACATGCGAACAGTGCAGGGTTGAAGAAGGGTCGCCGCGCCTGGCGAAACAATTGGCCGAGAAAACGTGTCATGCAGTACAGGAGAAAATGTGCGACTTTCCGAACTATGAACCACCAAGTGGGGAGAGAACACGGTGCCGCGAGTGTCAACGACAGTGTCACATCAGCTGCATGACCACGGAGGAATGGGGACTTTTCCGCAGAGGGTATTACCAGTGCAGAAATTGTATTGAGAACATCACAGTGGAGCGAGCCAGTAAGGCGAACGGAAGCGGGACAGTGTTGCCACTGGTGACACCGAACGTACTACAATTGTCACGACCAAGGTCAATCAACAACACCATACCTGTGACGACCCTGGAACAACCAGCCGCCGTGTGTCATTACACCAGGACACCGGTGAAATTCCAAACCCTACCAACCTTCATGGGACGGGAACTGAAGACACCCGAGCTTTTGTCAAGGCGTGCGTCGAGCGTCTACAGCGCTACGGTGTAGCCGAACAAGAGTGGCCAAGCCTTGTCGGCGCACAGCTGGAAGGAGCTGCACGATCATGGTGGAAAACAGTGACTGACTATAACATGACGTGGGAACAATTTGCGACTAAGTTCTCAACCCGCTACGCCAACACACTAACTGCGCTTCAGACACAGCTCAACCTCTTTACAGAACAACAACGACCACACAAAGACCTAGAGACGTTCATCCGCCGCAAGATCAACCTGGTAACGTGGTTCTACCCCGATGACGTCACCGCGGACATGCTGGAAGCAGTCCTGCAGACAGTGCGGCCAGAGTACTGCTCCGCACTCCGACCAGCCATACATCATGACCTAGAGAGCTTCATACGAGTCGCTGCAGGAATGGCACATAACATGGCCGAATCCAACCAGCACCCACAGACTACCAACCCTGCATACAGACGTGACACATGCAGAATGGATGCCCCGTCGGAGAGGACGGGGATGGCGAAAACACCGCACAGCCCAGCGGTAAACACACACCAGGGCAACGCCGGCAACCTCAACTTAATTGGTACGGCCGCCTCACACAATTTCATTAAGGAGAGTTTTTCACCTTTCAACAATTTGCAAACATGTGAACACTCAGTGCAGCTCGCCACGCAAGATGCGACCGGCTACGTGGCGGGAATAGCAAACGTAAACATTGCCGTTCGCGACGAGTTATCAACGGTACCTGTGCTAGTTGTGAGAGAGTTGTGTGAAAACGTAATACTTGGAGTGCCGTGGCTTATCGATCAACAAGCTGTCATTGAGCTATCTCGCAACCGTGTGCATTTCGGGAAACAACAACGCAAAACGGCATATCATCTGGGATACCACCAAACAATAGTGACACCACCTGTGAACCTCAGCGACTTCTATCACACCGTTCTGCCGGAACACCAGGCCGCAGTACAAAGCATCCTCGACAATCGGAAGGAGGTATTCGCCGCAGGTGACCCGCTGCATCGCACTTCCATCGCAGTGCATCGGATACCAACCGTGCACGACGACCCAGTCTACACACCACCCAGAGACTACCAGCAGCCGCAGCATCGCATCGTCGAGGAACAGGTTAGTGAAATGTTAGCTGACGGTGTAATAGAACCTTCTGAGAGTAACTATAATTCTGTTATTACCTTAGCCCCTAAAAAAACGGAACTTGGCGTTTCTGCGTAGATCTGAGACCTGTCAATCAAATCCCTAAATCATCCACACCACCAGTTATTAACGTAAACAGTGCCCTCAGCTTATTAGGTTCCGCAAAAGTAATGCCTCGTTCGACCTTAGGTCGGGATACTGGCAAGTTCCTGTGCTGCCAGCTGATCGTGCGAAGACCGCTTTCACTACCCCAGACGATAATAGATACCAGTTTTGTGCAATGCCGTTCGGCCTGAAGTACGCACCCGCTTCCTTCCAGGCTATGATGGTACACGTCCTGGATGGATTTATTGGAAGGTTTGCTACCGCATACTTAGACGACGTAGTCATTTGGTCAAACAGCTGGGAAGAGCACATATACCACCTGGACCTAGTATTAGAACGTTTCGCAGTTGCTAACCTCACATGTGCAAATCACAAGTGTCACATAGGTAAAACCGAACTTGACTTCTTAGGACACATAGTAAACGAACAAGGCAACCGGCCTAGTGATGAACATCTGCGCCTGATAGATGACTGGCCGACGCCGGTCACCCGGAAACAACTCAGGAAGTTTTTCGGACTTATAAATTGGCTCAGACAATATATCGAAAATTTTGCAACAATCATGGCACCACTTACAGAACTACTATCAACACAGCAGAAATACCGTTGGACGGAAGCCGCAGAAAACGCATTCAAAGCCATAAAGAAACAGTATCAATCATGTCACCAACTTTCCCGTTACGACCCCAAACGCCACTTGTACGTGCAGACTGATGCGAGACAGGACAGCATTGGCGCGGTTGTGTACCAGTTAGATGACACGGGCGAACGTTGCATCATTGACTACGGCAGTGCGAAGTTAGGGACGGTCGAACGCCGATACGATGTAAACGAACGCGAGTGTTTGGCAATCACGTGGGCGTTTAAGAAATACAGACACTATCTGGAATACCAACGGTTCACATTAAGAATGGATAACTGCAGTCTAGTATGGCTCAACCAGATGCGTGAATATCGCAGCAAACTCACCAGGTGGTCCATGTTTATCCAAGGTTTCGAATTTGCCGTGGAACATGTTCCGGGCAAAGAAAACGAGCTCGTGGACGCACTGTCACGTGCACCAGGAGCTGAAGTGTGCACGAACGACCTTGACGAATGGGAGGACATGTTACCCCCGCAGAACACAGTGACATTCAGTGACGAACACCAGATCCCTAGACTCAATCAGTTAAGCATGAAGAACGATTCCAGCGAGCAATTAAGTGCAGTACAACTGTACGTGCAGGTACGCATCGCGCAAGCCACTGATGTTTTCACGCAGGAACACGTAAGGGCATGCGGTGAACGAGCGCTGCATAACTACAGGGTGGTTGATGACTTGTTAGAGACATTGCCTGGCGGAAAAGGGAGGAAATGGAAGGTTTACGTGCCCGAGGCAGCTCGACAGCGCCTGATTAGATATGCACACGCCGATCATCTGGCCTGACACCCGGGCGCGGAACAAACACGCAGAAACATTGCACGGCAATATACCATTGGCCCAGAATAGGGAGTGACACACGCCTGTTTGTACGTAACTGCAAAATCTGTAACACATTCAAATCCCGTCGCCCAGACGGTCAACAACAACAACAACAACCAAGGTTACCCACTGAACCGTTTGATACCGTCGCCCTAGATCTAATGGGTCCCTACCCGCGCAGCGCGCAAGGGAAACGTTTTATCGTAGTGGTCACAGACTTATTCTCACATTGGGTGGAGGCGTACGCTGTGAGTTGCGCATGCACCCATGTAGTAGCACGAGCCCTGGAAACCGAATTTTTCCCATGTTGGGGTTTCCCCAGAGTGCTACTGTCAGACAATGGAACGCAATTCACCGGACAACGATGGAGAAGCGCGTGCGGAAAATGGAAGGTGCAACACTTCACCACAGCCGTCTATCACCCTAGGGCTAACCAAACGGAGAGAAGGAACCAGGAACTTAAGGTGCAACTGCGCATGCGTGTAGGCGACGACCACACTAGTTGGCCTCAGCACCTACCCGCCGCCCTATTTTACCTACGCACACGCCCGAACGAGGCAACAGGCATGTCGCCAGCCGAGGTACTCCAAGGGAAGAACCTGGCACGACCGGGAGAAATGAGCTGCCCGAAGGTCGAACCAGAGACCGAGGGGGACCGCAGCCAGGCGAGAAATTGAAATGCTGCGTGAGGCGAGGAAAAACCAGGAAAACTACGTAAACAGATGCACACCCACCACTACGTGCCAACCGCAGGACTTACATCCCGCCGCAAATAAAAACTTCTGTGCTAACCTAGCGGCCAAATGGAGCGAACCTCATTGTATCATGACAAAGCCAGGAAACAGCGTCTATATCGTGCACACTGGAGCTAGACGCACGCGGAAGGTTCACCGTGATGAGCTCCGACTCACCGACGGAAGAATCGCACCCGAGAAGATACAACCGGAAATGAACGAAGACGTGAGTACTTCGCTGCCCTCAACGGAGCCCAGCAAACAGATCCTGGAGGCACGACGATGGAGCGATGCGCAAGAGCGTTACAGAACGCAGAGCAAACAGCTGAGCGCCCTGGAGCCTGACGCGCGAGCAACAAGGGCACGAAGCCCAGTTGTAAACCTTGCGACACACGAGGGAGAAGCAGAACACTCCACAACTGCAACACGTCAGACGACCCCGTGGCCATCGCCACTGGAGCTGACGGTACCACCGTTCCAGGCTCCTGGCGTCGTGATGCGCCACACCCATACAACACCACAGCCAACCGTCACCGAGCTGCACACCAGGGGAGATGAGCCCCACGACCAGCTCACTGCGAGTACTGCATCGCCGCGACACACAGGCCCATCTGCGGGCGGATTGCAGACCCCCATGATGCTGTCACGTGGTTCCACAACACGAGGGAGGACGAGCGGAAGCAGAAGTCCAGACGCCGACGCCGCCCACCAATGTGGACGTGTTGCGCCGACGAGCCGCCGGCCAAGCAGGTACGAACGGAAGCAGCATGCCGACGGCGTGGCGTCAGTGGTCACCACCACCACTTGCGGCCACGACTCCGGGTCCGACACCGCTACCAGGACTAAGCTCGGCAGAAAGCGGCTCTGAAGGAGGGGGCATTTGACGTCGGGAAGGCGTCAGCCTTTTATGCCTCTCCATGTCAAGGTAGGTGAGCGGCCATATCATTTACAGACGGGCGCTACAGAGCTACATTAGTGCAGCGAAGTGTGACCCCGTCAACACCGAGCAAACACTCACTCACTCTCGCTCTCGGCCAGCGACAGAGCAGTAGACTAAACATCTCATAATTAACCAAAACTATCAAGAAGCCACAGCGGCTAAGCGTAGTGGTAAACAATATATAGACAAGAGTGTTTGATTTTTCAGTGTAATAATATTGTCGAAGGGTATATGTATGTTTATTTTTCAGCGGACATTGAACAGTAGATGCCGTAAATTTAATGTAAAAATTACGTGTCAATCATATTGTGATCATTTCATCCTTCACTTAGAAAATTTTCGGTTTCACTCCCCCGCCTTCCGGCCAGCCTACCTGCCGAGCGGAAGGCGGTGGAAAAGACAGTCTTCTTCCAGCGGGCCATAAGAACGGACGTGCGCATCGTGAGTGTCGCGGTCTCGGGGGACCTCAACTTGTTGCTCCAATCACCTAGGTAAATCAATAGTCTTAATGTAATTACAGGAACTTTCTTTCTTGTATTTGTGCCCCCGAGATATGTCGTTCGCGTGTGGGAGACTCCGCCAGCCACACTTTAACTCTCTCTCTTATTATCTCGCACCGAGCCACGTGCATTTTGTTCAGTGTAGGCTAGCAGGCGGCCATAGGCCTATGCCCGCTTTAAGTTGCTAACATCACTTTCATCTTTTGAGTGCTAATAAACGCCGTGTTATTTATCCAGAAGTCTGACTTGTGAATGTAGCGTACCCCGCTTCCCGGGGGAACTTAAGTGTGACGCTTTAATCTGTCGACATCCACCTCGCAATATATGAGAACTTTCATATTTGCGTTATTTTCAATGATCAGTAAGGTGTATTACCTAGTGAGTACCTACGGGAGTGTGAAATTATGACTTTTCCGAAGCCACGTGGACGCTAATCTCTGTCACACGTGTCATCGTGAAACCTAAATAACTACTTCATTATTTTATCTGACAGGTCATCACAGGATGGGGTTCGCCTCGTTCCCACACCCAAGTATTATAACATCTTTTTGAGTAAGAGTCTCGTGTTAGCCCGAGTCATTAGGCTAGCTGGCGCCCATTCTTAAAACTTTCCGTGCTATTAATTTCAAGAAATCGTAAACAGACATTCCCGTGATCCCGGCCACGTCAAAACCTAAGTCAGTACAAGCTTGTTGGTATATGATGATTTGTATTCTGTTTGAGTATTGATCAGTTGATTCATTTCTAGCCCCACAACTTTCTCGAAAGCATTTGTTTATCAGGGTCAAAAAGCTATGCATCCACTTTCTTAGTTAATGCCATAGGCCCTACAAAATGCGACGAAGGTTTCTGTATTGAGTTTATGTCTATGATAGGTTTTGCAATCCCGTGATGAACTGAAAATTCGCTTTACACTAGCGCTTGAAAATGGAAGCACCAACAAAGTTTTAATTATGTTGGCTACATTAGGAAAAATTAGCATGCCTGCTGCATTTTTCAAATAAAAAACTCTTTTCTAGTACTCTTCAAGTGGCTTGGAGAGACGTAAGTCATAATCAGAATGGTCCAACAACGAATATTCACGCAATTCTTTATCTGCTTCTTGTGCATTCACAAACTGATTCAAAATAGGAAGCCTTTGGAAAATTGGGACCGATGATTTCACTTGTAATAACGGGGAAAAAATTGGATCAACAATAGATATAATGGTGTAAAGGGGATCAGAAAAAACAAGTCCGAACCGCTTGTGTATCTCTTTTGCTAATTCCACATGGAAATTAAGGCAAGACTGAAAAAAATATTTCCAAGACTCACAGCAATATGTTAGAGTCTTTACTCTATCTCTCTGCGTCCCTTGAACTTTAATACATGAGTAAAGAGTTTCAGGTTTTACAAAATATCTACTGTCATCATACTTGATGTCCTCTACATTGTTTTTTTTTTACATAGTCAACATGCGTATACTATAGTAGGCAGTAATCTTGGCTTCTCTCAGCGCGTGGTGCGGGGACAGGGGAAGAAGAGGAGATAAGAAGACGACACAGTGTCGACAGCCGTGCAGTAGCTGTTAGGAAAATATTGGCCCTCAGTGTACACCCAAAAATGAAAGGTGAAGGTGGTAGCCTGCAGAGGCGCGGGAAGGAGATGCATTGCAGAGAGCGGGAAATAATAAAAACTGGTATTCGATGTTGTGATGAAGAAACGGCAAATAAATACTTGAGCCTCTACAGAAAGCAACCAGCAGGAGCAGCAAAGTTCACAGGTGTGAGTGAAAAAGCTGTAGTCAGGATTCGTCAAGTCAGCAGAGAACGACCACATTAGCCACTAACCACTCTAGGAAAAATCATATACTGGAGAAAGTCAACATAAAGTATTTAATATAATGTTACTTAGTTTGTTGCCGAATTGAAGGATATTATCACCAAACACATTCTAAGTCGATGATGGTGAATTAGATGAGTATCCAGAAGTGCTGGAATCCAAGGGTGGGGAAAATGGGAGATCACAAAAAAAAAAAACGCCGATCTGCGACATCGTCCAACACAATCCGGACGTCAAACACCAGGGATAAAACTCTGATCGCAAGTAAAATTATGATAGCGTAGATGATTTTTAATTCTTGTTTTGCATTTGACCCCCTTTCTTCTTCTAAGGTCAGATTTATTAAAAATACGTTACATACGTTTTGTGAGCTCTTTTTTTTCGTATTGTTATAAATAATTAAAAATCCGGTTTTAAAAACTGACATAAGGGTTCAATGAATTTGCAAGTATTAACATTTTTGTATTTGGCCAAAAGTTGTGCTGTAAAATGCTACAATAACAAACTTGTGAAAAACAGTAAGGTTTCAATTCTAAACGGATTTTGATTTTTGAAGTTCATTTTATACTATGATAAGTTTATAATCATGCCGTAAACATGAAATAAAAAGCATGATTAGTTCTTATAGAGTTTGAAATATCATCTTGCTACTGTTAATATTTATACATTTTATTTTTAAATATATTGAGTTTATTATTTATTTTTGGAAGGAAAAAAATTTAATTTGCAATTAATACACTTAATTTACTTTTTTTTTTTGTTTTTTCTCCTCTGCGTTATGAATGTATAGTCGACAAAATAAATCTAATTGAATTGTGTCGAGTAATTTTAACTACAAGCTTTTACGAAACTTGCAATGTTCGTACGTAAGTTGACTGTTTCAAAATTTGCAAACTATTTTGCAATCATTTGTTGAAATATGATTGAGCTTAAATTTGTCATTGTCCTTTGATGTAGAATTAAAGAAATATCTTCGTGAAGTGTGTCGAAGCAGATACTGTAGGTGTAGTTATATTGTCTATTAGTCTGATTTATATTCTCTGACTATTATTCTGCAGTAGGATAAATATATTTTATTTTCAGGTTTGACTTAATACAACATCATTTCCATTAATTTTATTTGATTGAATAGTTTTCTTCCGAAACCTTGTGTATTTTTACGGACGGAAGTAAAACGTAGCTGCTTTATATAATAGTTTTCGCATATGCTGAATGATATATACATATTCCCGAGCACAACTGCTGCAACTCACAAACATGTTACACTTATGTAGTGTATGATGTAATGTGTCGAATGTTTTCCGCCCTGCTAATATCAACCCGGCAGGTGGCCCCGGACAGGAGGATATCAGTATCACTTCTCGTTCTCATCCTGATAACAGCACTAGGGAGTTCAGAGGCGAACTTAACTGCCTACTATAGTAATTACTGTAAATATCTTATAGCAACCTTTAGGCCCGATCCTATAGTCGCCACCCAGAAGCTATTCCATACACAAAAGGCTCTCCCAGCCAATTTGCAGATTATAGTCTCCACCTGGGTGATATATCCATTCTATGAGCCCCTTCCAGCAAAAGCACATCCTATAGACCACACACAGATGTCGATCCACACATAGGGTAGGAAAGCCTTCCATTTCTTTACGGATGTGGTCTGTAGCATTTCCAGACAAGCAATTCCATAAACTATTTCAACATGATGGACGATTTGAATGAGTTTCGTAACCATATAAATAACGTTTATGAGTTCTACGACGAAATGGAAGATAATTTTCGGTTTTCAAAAAGATACAATAGAAGTATGTCAGATCCGATGAAAATATTAACAGAAAATATATTTGAAAAAAAAAAAAAAAAAAATTGGAGTGTCGCCCTAAAAACATTCGCTGTTCCACTCCATTATATGTGGTTTAAAGCGAAGCTTATTCTAACCATGAACACTGTTATTTGTGTACTGATCAGAATTATGCATTGGGAAATTAAAACAGAAATTAAACAGGGCTTTCAAAAGTTCTCACTTTACTGTGAGCAGTACCTAACATAAGTCGACTATAGGATCGGGCCTTAGAGAACTGGCTTTAGCATATGAAGCATGGGTATTTCAGTCTGAAATGTTGTGCTGAAATTAGCAAGAAGACCTAGTGCATAAGACATGAATTCAAGGTTTATTTCATTAAAGGTATTGTCCATAGTTACGAACATTTCTTTCTGCATTTTTAACGGGTCTTGGAAAGTTATCTCTCTTAAGTAGTGCTTTAGAGCAGTAAATTGCTCAAGAACACGATTAACACAGGTTTTAAGAGATAACCAACGAGTAGCTTACGGGGACAGAATTTTTTGGATTTACACATGAAAAAAACTCTTGAAATTCTTTGAATTTTTACTGTCTGAAATAACTGCGGCTAAAATGAGAACTCAAATTTCGAAGTAAATCCTCTACTGACCGAGGAAGCTTTAAACAAGCATTTGATGCTGCGGGGTAAATCATGTGGCAGGAGCACTTAACACATACTACATTAGGAATATTCTGATAAGAAGAGAAAAGACAGAATGACTTGCTCCTACCATAACATTGGTTGTGTCAGAAGAGAACCCTATCAGGTTTGATAATGGAATACCCTTAAGAAAAGGCTCCAGCTATTTTTATTTACTTTATAAATTTAACAATGGGAAAAAGCGGATGGAGTTTTGAGTCCGACCGCCCGGAAAACAGCGCCAATAAGTACAACATTCTTGGTAACTTGACGAACTACAGCCAAACAACAAGGGGGTCAAGCAAAATACATTGGTAGATAGGCGAGTGTCCAGAGGGGGTCTAATCACTAACTTTTCCTTAGTTACGGCCAGTTACTTTAAGTTACGGATCGCGTAACGCCGCTTACCTTAATTTGCGATTCACTAAGCACTTCCCGTAACAAGTTCAGCTGACTTTAATTTTACGGGCATGCTACTTGGCAACACTGTAGGACGACCTTCATATTACTGCTCACTGCCACTCGGATCATTGATTGTACATGCAGAAATTGCCTTGACATGGCAGTGAATTATCTCGCGCCAAAACATTTATTTTTGTTTATGTTTAATTGCTCTGAGTTGTTTACTAAACGTGCTACTCGATTTCGGCGAATTTAATTAAATTTTACGTTGAAACTGTATAATTTGTCTATTTTTAGTTATGGAATATATAAATAACGAAGTTTTTGTTGGAATATGTACAATGTTATGTAGTAAAA